>JAMRYI010000647.1:0-92443 GCA_029231635.1 Ditylenchus weischeri | reverse complement strand
TTGTTAAAACCTCCATAGTGAACAGGCAATCCTCTTCCAATGGGTACCATATCTTTTTCGTTTACTATGCCATCTCTATTGAAATCAACGTACTTTATATCTCCTGGCTGAACGCTAGTGTTACCATTGGTAGGAATACCAGCCTTTAACACATAAGAAGTACCTATCAAATCAAAATCACTATACTGATAGTTGCCATCCCACTTATAACCATATAATGTCGCAGCCGCTCCACCTACGTTGGCTATATAGGAAAATGAGCCATTGTAGTCACCAGTAAAAGCTACCCACGAAAGCATATTGGTTTGTCCTTCGGCAAGTTTTAATATCTTGTTTTTGTTAAAACTGATATTGAATGAAGTTTCCCAAGAAAAATCCTTATTCTGAATATTGATGGTATTAAGAGAAATTTCAAAGCCGGTATTGCGAACTGCACCAACGTTTTTCATTACTGTACCAAAACCTGTAGCGAGAGGTACATTTGCATTTAAAAGTAGGTCAGTAGTTTTCTTGTTGTAATAGTCGGCGGTTAGGCTTACTCTGTTTTTGAATAAAGAAATATCGTAACCAATATCTAGTTGAGCTGTTGTTTCCCATTTTAGATTTTGGTTGCCCATACTGTTAATGATTGCGGCATATTTAGGTTCTTCGTTACCAAAAGAATAATAGTCGTTCATCAAAATGGTTTGAAATCTCGAAAAATCATTTATTCGATTATTTCCTGTAATCCCATAACTTACTCTCAATTTGGCATCGTTAATCATTTTAAAATTTTTCAAGAAATTTTCTCTTCCCATTTGCCAAGAAAAAGCGGCAGAAGGAAAAAAGCCCCATCTATTTGAAGGCGAAAATTTGGAAGAACCATCAGCTCTTATTGACGCTGTGAACAGGTATTTTGATTTGAAATTATAATTTATCCTTCCTAAAACAGAAGCTAAAGTATTTTTAAAAAGCTCTGATTTTACACTTTTGGGAATTCCAAAGTCCAATGCTCGTATTCCTAATTCTTCATTGGTAATTCTATCCGTTTCAAAACCAAAACTTTCAATATTGGTTCCTTGTAGTGTAAAAGCGGCTATTGCATCAAAAATAATGGTCTTTATTTATCCTTTTTTTGTAGGCCAATCTGTTCTCGTTTATCCAACTACCTAACTCGATATCGCCATAAGTACCATTTGCACCGTTAGGATTCCAATTTGAAACAATGCCCTTATACGTTCTAGAGTTGTTGAATGTTTGGCTTTTAGTAAATCTTTGGTTGTATCCTGCCCTAACGTTGAAACTAAAATTCTTACTGATGTCGTAATTTAAACTTGAATTAATGTACAAATCCGACCTGGTTTCTTGCCTGATTTCATTTCTGGTTGAAATCAAGGGATTCATCAGAAATAAAGCATTCTCATCTTCTGGATCAATCAGTTCATTTACAATATCAGCGGTATTGCTAACTGGCCTATAACCTATAATTCGATAGAGCAGATAAGAAGCATATGAATTTGAACTAGATTTCATTTCTGATGCCTTTGAACCATAGTTCTTATCCTTTGCATAGTTAATATTTATGTTGGCCTTGAGTTTTTTTGCTAATAGTTTGCTCTACTGTAGCTCTTCCTTGAATTCGATTAAAGCCCGAGTTGATGATAATGCCATTTTGGTTGGCATAAGAACCCGAAAAAGAGTACTTGGTTAGCTCACTGGAACCTCTGATGGAAAGATTATGATTGTGCATTACCGCTTGTCTAAACAGAAGAGATTGCCAATCGATATTATCAGCCGTTTTATAGCTGTCCAATGTCACTGCTGGTTTGTCTAAATAAAGTTCCTTACTTCCCTCTGGGCTCATTTCCAACTGATATTTAACAAATTCGTAAGGGTTCATCATCTCCATTTTTTTGGTTACCCGTTGCACACCAAAATACCCGTCATAAGTTACCTGCGGAGGACCTATCTTGCCTTTCTTAGTTTCGATAATAATTACGCCATTGGCACCCCTAGAACCATAAATAGCTGTGGCAGAAGCGTCTTTCAGAATTGATATTTTTTCAATTTCTTCCGGGTTAATAGAAGAACTTGAAAAATCCTCCATAGGAAATCCATCTATGACATACAAAGTAGCGTTGCTTTGTGTTAGTGAGTTACCACCTCTAATAACAATGTTCATTTCTGCACCAGGCTGCCCTTCATTCGAATTTACTTGTACACCTGCAATCCTTCCGGCCAAAGCTTGGTCAAAAGTAGTTACAGGTGCTTTCTGCAAATCGGCTACTTTTACTTCACCAACTGATCCGGTAAGATCCCCTCTTTTTACTTCACCATAGCCAACAATCACTACTTGATCTAAATCCGTTTGCTTTTGGTACATGGTTACATTAAGCGTAGCATTATTAGTTACATTGCGCTCTACAGTGGTATAACCTACATAAGAGAACATTAGCACAGCAGTATTGCTATTGGTGGTAATCTTATAATTTCCATTGGCATCTGTTACAGCAGTTGTACTGGTGTTTTTTACTTTTACACCTACACCTGCCAAGGGCTCTCCGGTTTGGTCTGTTACTTTACCTTGTATGGTTAGTGCTGTTTTTGCCTGTTCTTTTGCCGGCGAATTCGATTTTCTTCTAATTACAACAAACTTTTTTTCTATGCTATAAGTAATAGGTTGATTATTTAAGCTTGCCGCCAGTACCTTATCTAAGGTTTCGTTTACAAAATTTACATCAATACTTTCAGTGTCTTTGATGTCTTCTTCTTGGTATAAAAAACCGTAACCAGTTTGTTTTCTGATTTCCTTGAATAAGGCCTTTAGGCTTATGTTTTTCGCTTTAATGTTTACAGATTGCGCATAGCTTGATGCGCTTACCTGCATGCAAACGGCCAACATCAAAATCAAGATTATCTTCATGGCTAGTAGATGTGTTTTTAAAGAAGCACTACAAAAACATCCGCAAATAAATGCAGTATTTTTTTTATACATTTGGATATCAGGTTTAGTTTAAAATTTGGTTCTCTTATCAAATAGTGATTACCTGTTTTGTCTTTTAAAGGACAACAAAATCAGAGGCGGGCCAACGTCTCTGATTTTTGGTAACCGTTAAGCTTTTGGTTTATGGCGTCACGATTATCCTCCTTCCCTCTATTTTAAAGTTTACATTTCCATAGGTTTCTATATATTTTAACAAATCGTTAATATTAGATGTACGAGGAAAAGCACCTCCAAATTTCTTTTTAGTGATCTCTCCCCTGGTATACAACATCTACATCATACCAACGGGACAATACCTTCATGATAGATTGGATGCTTTCATCTTCAAACACAAAATATCCGTTTTTCCATGCTATGGCTTCTTCTACATCTACGGTTTTAATGGCTAAAACTTGGTTAGAGCTAGTAATTGCCTGCTGTGTTGGCGACATGATCATTGACTTTGATGGCTGCTGCAATGGCGTTACCCTAACACTACCTTCCAATAAAGTAGTAGCAGCTGCATCTTTATGATAAGCTCTCACATTAAAATGAGTACCTAATACCTCTATCTGTTGTAAATCTGTAGCAACTACAAATGGAACTCTTTTGCCGCCAATCACTTTTTTGGCTACTTCGAAATAGGCTTCGCCAGTTAATTCAACAGCTCTTTTATCGTTCGAAAAGCGGGAAGGATATTTAATGCTTGAGGCCGAATTTAACCAGACTTTAGTTCCATCTGGTAAAAAGGATCTGGTATTGGCCGCCTCTTGGGGTTTCTAATGTGTTAAACGCAACAGCATTTCCTCCATTTTCATGATCAATATAGGCCAAACGTCCATCTGCATGCTTAACAATCATTACACCTGCTTGTTCTGCCAAATCACCGTTATCATCACTATCCAATAAAATCTTGCGACCATCCGAAAGGGTAAGCATGGCTTTATTAGCGCCTGGCAATATGGTGTCAGATTTTCGTGCAGCAGTAGTTATAGATTTTTCCGATTGTTCTTTTTTCACGAAAACTAACCCAACACTTATTACAAGCAAAAGCGAGGCGGCGATGGCTATACGGGGCCACCACTTTATAGTATTTTTATGGATTAGTTTATTTTGCAACTGAGGTAGACCAATACTTACCTCGTAAAGCAGTTCCTCAGATGTAAGATTAGAAGACGATGCTTGATATTTCAGGTACCAACTCTCAACTACTGCCTTCTCTTCAGGACTTGCAAGTCCAGCATTATATTTTTCTAGCAGTTCTTCTGCAGGCTTCATACGCTCTACGCTTTTACGGTTAATATATTTGGTTTTTTATATAATAACACGCAACCTCTAGGTGCAGGGTATACGGATTAGAAAAAAATTGAAAAAATATTTACGCCAAGTTTGGTCCTTAATATTCTTAATGCGCTACGTACCTGTGTTCGTACGGTATGAGGGCTTATTTTAAGTTCATCAGCAATTTGCTGATGGCTCATTTCGAGGTTACGGCTCATTTCGAAAATTAGCTTCATTTGTGGAGGCAATGATGCAATTTCCTTTTCTACAAGCTTAATTAATTCCTTTTCTCGAAGTTTTTCATCAGTCACGTTTTCTCCTTTATCGATAAAAGATTGTAAAGATGATAGATATGCTGCTTTTACTTTTTGGTTGCGATAGGTATTGAGTACCCTATTTCTTACCAAGGTGTACAAATAAGACGATAAATTAGTATCCGTTGCAAGTAACTCTCGCTTATTCCATAGTGTAACCAAAGCTTCCTGAACAATGTCCCTTGCTTCTTCCCTATCTGGCAGTCTTCTATAAACATGGCTATACAAAAGACCATAATAACGTCTATAGATTTCATCCACCGCATCGGTTCTACCCAATCTTAAATGATTGAGCAGCTCTTCACTGCTTTGGTTTTCATACTTATACATTTGGTTATTCTTACTAGCAAAGATATTATTCTTAATAAAGAAAGCAAGATAATCTGCGTTTACTTATAATATTACTTTATCATCCTTAACATCCTCAAACAACCCACAAAACTTCATGAACAACTGATCCATTTTATGCTATTTTTCGATAGCTACAAAGTATTTTCAGCCATCTTTTCCTAAAGATAGCTTGCTAAAAGAAACCTAAACAATAAATAAAAGCCCAAAAAACATGACAACATAATATATAAAAATGGCAAAAAGAGCCAACAACTCTCAGCAATCATCCATCATATTTGTATATTAAGCCAAATATCAAATAACCAAATTTAAAAATTAAGCCTATCAGCTATTTTAAATAGGCAAGATTGCTAGTATTGTATGAACCATCAACCTGACGAGCAGTTATTACAACAGCTAAAAGGAGGTCAATCGCAAGCTTATGATGCTATTTTTTTAAAGTATTACAAACTGCTTTGCGTTAACGCATATTTTTATCTGCATGATGAACAGGAAGCTAAAGACTTGGTTCAGGCTTTTTTTTTGGAAATATGGGAAAAACAAATCTATATGCGTTTGAGTGGAGATATTAAAGGATATTTATATAGGTCTGTACAAAACCGATGCTTAAATCATATCAAAAAGAAAAACACCCTAGAAAAACGACAAGAAGCTTACTGCCTACAGTAGCATACCCTTAAAAAGGTATTGCAATGATTACTCTGTACCTGACGTACAGGAATATTTAACTATTCGTAGCCTAGGGGAAAGAAATGGTGATTTTATACTGCTAAATGGTGATATCAGCCAAATTGATCAGGCCAATGAACGACAGATCTTCACGATAATCGATGTTGTCTTTGTGAGAAACAAAAACCTAAAACGCGCAAGAGAAGCCTTCGCACATACCACAGCAATTGGCCGGGGGCCTGAACATAAACCAACTGTCAGGCATGTACTCAAGAACGAAATCCCCCGATGCTGATAACATACCTCAGAACGAATTTACCAACTGGACATATTCGCTCAGGAATAAACCGCAAGAAATCAAATACTCAACGATTTCATTATATAAAAAAGGCAAAAAAATTTCGGACAAGCAGGCAGATCAAATCTGGCATCGAAAGCTCAATGGCAGTCATTTTATGGTGGTGCCTAGGAAAATGTCATTTGGGATCCCCAGGGTAACGATCAGTTTTAACAGCAATGATGATGACAATTATGAAAAAATCCTTAATAATTTGGGGATAGAGACCAAGGAAGAAACTGAAATCGTCACCGAGCAAAGACCAGTAAACCAAAAACTGGATATCTTTATTCCCGTAGTGGACATCGAGGGCGAATACTATGTTTGCAAAAACATCATCGACTCCGCAAAACTGAGGAGCAAGCCTGGATCTACAGACCTGTTTGATAAGGAAGGACAGCTTCGGGCGTTCACCCATACTTCAAGAATCAATACAGAGATGGCGAACAATTTACCTATCTAGACAGATCAGTCTTGGATACATATCTAAAAGAAAATGATTTGACCATGTTCTGGCTCATTTGGGGAGAACGAGACTTCTATCCCGAAGATGGAGACTGGGATAAAAACCCGAAAACAATGGCGAAGCGAGAATGGGCAAAGTTCTACCAAGCCATAGAATATAAATAAACATAACCAAGAGCATTCCAACGACCAACATGATCAGACTAATCAATAATTTTAAAAGAGAAGACAACCACCATAATTTATTACAGGAATTATTCCAAAAGGCTACAGACGTATTTATCAACGTAGCTTTCTTAAAAGAATCAGGAGTCAATTTTCTAAAACCCTATCTAGATTCAGGTAAAAAATTCACTGTAATAGCAGGTGTAAATTTTGGGATCACCGATCCTTCAGCCCCCCAAAGGTCATCATCGCAAAATCCAAGCATCAATCTTGAAACTTTAGCCTAAGCAGTCATTTTAATACGTTATCTAAATTGAAAGTATTGTGAAATATACTTTTTAATAAGAATATGAGGCAGCTTATAGACAATAACATGCAGTAAGGGCAACATCACTTATCGAAATAAGCACTTTGACGTCTTTTAAGAAATTGGTGATATTTGTCATGATGTTTCTTGTAAGCGCTCCAGATTTGTTCGGATTGTGGATAGTATTGGTTTGAAACTACATCAAAATTATACTTGAAATCAGCGCGTTTTTTATTTTTTACGTGTCGGTAAACTTAGTATTTGCAATCAGATCAAGCCTTATATAGTCAAGGAGATAATTAATTGATTCCAATGAGCGGTAGAAAACTGCAGAAGGCAAGAAGTCTATGGTATAATTCGATTCAGGCTCATACTTAGGCAAGAAGTTTTTGAAAAGCTTCATTGTCTCGGGCGAGGAAGCATATATTAAAGAAAGATAGTTACCCTCATCATTTCTGTTCATGCCGACACGTCGCAAGTCCCTTTGTCTGTGTATCAGCTCTCCGCGATACTTTTCAAGTGGAATCCGGGTTTGCTTTTCAACTTCCTGCATCACCTCGGCTATTTTCAATCCCCTAACCTTATAACCAGCTCTGGCAGTTTTCGCCAATGAACTCCAATCGAAGGTTCTATCCTTGTTCTTCTCGAACATATAGGATATGTAATGTCCGAAATAGTCAAATACAGAGCACAGATGAAAAAAAATACTATCCACAATAGAGCTCAATTCTGCACTGAACTGGTAAGCCCTAGAGTGCAGAGGATCTACACCAATATGAGGATCTACGGTCAAATCAATCACGGATTTGCTGTTCATGCCCGCAATCAAAAGCTCATATTGATGAAATGCAGCATAGATGCGATAAATCAGATTCTCCTGTAAAAAGAAAGCCCTTGTCGAAATGTTCTGATCTAAGGTGTGATCATCATAAACATTGGTAATAGCCTCGATGCCAGCATTGGTCACCTGGATAAATTTGGAGATGTTATCAATATCCTCTTTCTGATTGGGGATATTGATGAAGTTGAGAGTCATGCCCATTGACAGTTTGATTGATAATTTGATTACCCCAAGATACACAGATTAGTAATTAGTTTTCAAATACTTAATCAAACTTAATGCCCGTAAGGGCCACCCGCAAAATTTCGGACAAAGCAAAGCATTGGACATTCAGAACATCCAATGCGAATTGCACAATAAATAACTTAATTCAAGGCGTTCACGCCTATTTTGGCAAACGCTGTACAAAGGTCAAAGGTGGCCTGTGCCCTGTTCATCGCCCCTCCGCCCATGATGGAATTGAACTTGCTCTCCTCCGTTTTGAATTCCCGCACGTTCTGGAAATAACCGGTGACCGAATTGTACACCCCGAACAAATTGCCCTTTGTCGTTTCCATCTGTTGGCTGGGGCTTGTTCCTGCGTACTCCAACACCTTCTCGACCGTATTATTGAACAAACTAGATGGTTCGAAGGGTTTGCCATTGCGGATGCAATCCAAGGTTTCCCTATTGGGTGCCATTGCCAACTGCACAAGTTTTTTCACCTGCTTGTCGGTGATCCTCACCTTTGCCCAATGGTTGAAGAGCTGCTCCATCTCCTGCCCCAATTGGTTGCTGATGCCCATTAATTGGTGCGCCTGTTTTAGCCTATCGTGGGCGTTTGCCGTGTGCTTGATCTTGATACCGTTGGCATTTGAGCGCATAGCGGCATTCAAGGTATTTTGGCAAACGATGCGCACGGGCGTAAAAGCGGCCGTAATACTGCCCGAACCGTTGTGCGAAGTGGTCAAAAAAAGATACTGCTCGATCAGGTCATTACGTCCTACCTTGATGTAATCGGGTAATTTGGCGGTAATGAATACCCTTTCACCCCTGCCGAGTGCGCCAGCGGTTTCATACAGGATACCATCCCCACCGCCAACGATACTATCAAAAAAACTGAAGGCATCCACATTCTGTACCACGTGGTAATCCTTGCCGACCACGCCCAGCGCCTCGTCCGTATCGCTGCGCACTGTAGCGAAATAACCGTCGACCTTTACTTCGGGTATTACAAGCTCGGTTTCGGGGTCGCTATGGTGGTTTGCTGTATCAAAGGTAAATATAGGGCGCTTTTCCACTTTGTAATCCAGCCCTGCGTGCTGAATTGCCTGGCTGCTGGTCGGGTAATCCTCTACGATCGTACCGAGCGAATGCCAAGCCTTTTGCCTCACCGAAAAAAAGCTGTGCCTTTCGGTTTGGTTGTTATAATTTAGGTGGTGTGCCATGATTGATATTTTTATGGTTTCTAACTCTCGTTAACAAAATCTCCGTTTCCAAAATGTTCACGTTTGCCGTATCGCTCAGCGTGAGCTCTGACTGCGTTTCAATCTCGTGCACCATGTCCGAGAGGTTTTGATGGTCGGCATGGACTGCCACGCGGACCATGATAAAAATCGTTTCGTATTTCATCACGTTTAAAATTGCTCCCGACTAGGTCGGGAGCATATCTACTACTTTTGGCTGGGAAATTGGATTTCCCCCTCGATCTCCGCCAACTTGTCGACACAAAGCCTATCCACCATGACCGCAACGGCATTGATGATGAAAGGGTTCTTGGTGGTAAACTCCCTGCCCTTATCGTCGCCGATGGTCAGCTCACAGCGTTGGTAATGGTTGCTTTCCGTCTCGTCGGCATCATCCTGCTGCGCCACCTCAAACTCCTCCAAGGTCTTGATCGTCTCGATCAACTTGCCCCTTTGGCTGATCCTGCGGTTCAGCTCCAGGGCATACTTAATCGTACTATCCAAATTCAAGGCAGGCCTTTGCTGTGCCAATTCCCCTTTGATCTCCACCTTGCTCGGCTCAGTCTTTGTCGTTTCCCCGTGTGGCTGCCCACTGTGCTGCGCTGGCTTTTCCTCGATTTTGGATTCCTCTTTTAGCGGTACATTCGGGCGGATGTTCCCCTTGTCCGTTGCGGCTCCCTTTACCTCGTTTCTCGCTTTCTCGCTTCCGATGATGATTGTTTTCATGATCTCTAAAATTTAAAATGTATAAAATGGTTAATTAATTACGCTGTTTCCTACCAAATGCAGTCGGCTGAGGCCTCCTGCCTTTTTGTTAAGTGCCTCACCTGACCACAATCCAGTGGAAGGGCAAGACTTTGCGAAAAAAAATACGACCCGAGCGCAGCGAGGTGTGGAGATTTTTTTTCAGCAAACCCGAAGGGTCCGGTCTTGACAGGCCAATGGATTGTTCAGAAATTTTGGCACAAAAAGGTTCGAGGAAATTTTGAGCGCATCAAAAAACCTAAGGCTTAGGAAATGAAATGGCAATCGGGTCTAGCTATGGCTCCTGCGGCCCAGCTCGACAGCGGCCAGTACCACGCTGCTCTTGGCGACACCCATGCCGGTAAACCTGCAAAGACCACTAAGGGTAGCCGACTTCAGTCCGGCAGCACCATGGAAATCCAACAGGCTATGCGCCAGTTCCAGTGCAGAGCTCTGGAGCGAACCCGAGCCCAGTAGGATGGCAAGTAGTTCTACATCGGAAAGCGACATTGCACCCAAGGCCGCCAACTTTTCCCTCGGCCGCTGCTCTTCTGGCAAATCCTTCATCCGCTGGTGCCGACTGCCCATCTCGCTCACCGCAATAAACCTGCGGTTGACCAAGGCAATGGCATCCAGCATGGCATAGACCGTAATCAGGAAATCTTCCATATGCTCCTCGAAAACCACAAAGGGCCAGCGCTTGTAGGAGCCGTCCGCCTGTAGTTCCGAACGGGTAAACTGCAAGAAATGGGTTTGGTTATGGGCGAGCTTAAGATCGACGAAATAATGACGTCTATCGGTCGCGCCAAAATGTTCCGAAGTAAGAATGGATCTTTTCATGTCATTGGTTTTGGTACGCCACAAAGTTCAGCAGCTGGCTAGCAATCAATCGGTACAAATGCATCTTACCCAATCCATGGGAAAGCTACCCGATCAGCAAATCTGCTATCCGATTTCAAATCGTCTTACCCGATCCACAAAATATTTACCCGATCTAAAGCGTTAATAACCTATTAAACAAAAAGATAGCCATGCAAGCAAACGAAACCGCACCCCGCACTTGCAGCCACTGTGACAAACCGCTACTTGGACGCAGCGATCAGCGCTTCTGCAACGACACCTGCCGCAATACCTTCAATCGGAGCAAGCGCCAAGAGCTCCGAAGCAGCTGGTGTGAAAATATACCAGAAATCCTGAAAATCCTGAAAAACAACTATGCAATCCTCAAGGCACTCGGTCCTCTTGAGATAGAGCGGGAATACTGTCTTCCCTCACAGGTGCTCAGCAACAGCGACCTTAACATCAGGTTCTACACCAGTACGGACATTGACGAGAAGGGCATTACCTGGTATTGTGTTTTCGACCGTTGCTACTACTTCGACGACGGGATGGACTTCATCAAGGATATACCGGAAAAAGGTATCCTGAAATAATTACGCATTTGTGTAAAAAGCCTAAAAACAAAAAGCCCGACCATAAGGCCGGGCTTCCCCAAATTCAGTATCTTAAACTTATTATTTCTCGTTCTTTTTAGCGGTTACCTCGTTACGGATGTCCTGCGCCAAAGTCTTCAATTCCTGAAAACCTTTTCTCACACGTGTACCAGCTGCACTGTTACCACCATTGTAGAACTTTTCTGCATCCTTTTCGATCGATGCTACCAATTCTTTTACTTTTTGGAATTTTTCCATCTTCTTTAATTTTAAATGTTGATAATTAAACAATTAATCAAATTAAGCTGTGAATATAAACCTTCTAGCCTAATCCGAAAAAATTTTGGTTGATTTAAGGCGCTATTTGCCTCCAGAATCCACTAAACGCCCAAGCCCTGCGTCTGTGCAGCTACCTTTTCCTGCGTTTTGCCCTTGCTTTTGTCTAGTCCTTCCACCTTCTCCAGCCCCGTCTCCTTCAAAAACTGTTCACGTTTCTCGGGCTTGCCGTCCTCTCGATAGAAATTCAGCTTGCCATAGCGTACCGCCGTTTCCAGGTACATCTTCACCTCTTCCCCATCCTTGATCACCGAAACAAAGGGACGTCCGCCATTCTTCAGCACCTCTTCCAGGTGTGCCATTTTCTTGGGATCATCCAGGCCTACAATCTTGTACTCGTCCAATTGCGTCTTGACATCGTAGCCATAGGAATCGGTAAACTGGCGGAAGGACAGGTTGTTGTTATCGTCCCTTTTGTTTTCGGTATCCAGCTGCATCCAAGCATTATAGGGATTGCCCTCCCTGCTCAATAAGTCCTCACGATAGACCGCTCGCCCCTGTACCAGGTTAGCTGCCTGTTCACGGTTGAAACCATTACCATATTGCAGCCAAAAGGTTTGCGACATCGGCGGGCTATTGAATTCCCTTTTAAAGGAATTATTGATGTAATTGATCTTGCCGTTCTCCATCATGGCCACTTCGGCCACCTGTTTGTTCCCTTTTACAATGGCCAAGATCGCATCTCCCGTCTGCTGTTTGAAATATTCCGCTGCTTCCGAAATGGTATCCATCGACTTGGTCGGATTGGTCTGTCCCTCCGGCGTCTTGATCAGCACATTGTACTTTTCCCCTGCTTCCAATACCCTACCCTGGTTATGGCAGGCCTCCAAACGCCTGAGGTAATAAAAGTCGGACTGTTGCGACTGCTTGAAGTGCAGTGTCAGCTCCACCACCCCTTTGGTGGCGGGTACCTGGTCATGTAGTGTAAAAAGAGGTTTGTCCTCCTTCATCTGTTCTTCCATCCTAGCGATCAGTTCAGGGGAAAAACCCAGTTTCTTCATTTCTCCCTGCAAATTCTGCAAATTGTTCAAATTCATAATTATTCTGTTTTTATTATCCTTTAAATCAGTCAAATACGCTATCAATAGCGTACCGCATTGTCGCGCAACAGCACCCGCTGCCCACCTTTCAACTTCACCTTGATACGCTTCACCTTCCTGCCGATCAGACCCCTGGCCGCATCGATCCCCGCACTGGCCGCCTGCATCCCTATTGAACCCTCAAAACCGATCACGTTCATCCCGCCCATCGCTCCTACCGCACCATCCACAGCCGCACGCGATAGCTCCGCATCAGGTGCATTGATTCCCGGCAGCCCATCCAGCGAGAACACCGACAGATCCACCGGCACAATCGAAGTCCCCAAGCGGATATGCTTGATCGAAAGCAGCAACCTTTGGTTAGTGATGTTACAGGAGCCAAACAGCAATTGTCCCGCTGGTACCAATACCCCCTTCAACTGCACCGTATCCAATAACTTCAGCTTCACCACCGCGCCCTGGGCCACCTTCTGGTTGCCCTCGATCACCGCCGGGATCGCCCTAAAGGCACTATCCGAATACAGCGAAGCCTCCAATTGCCCCCGAGCCATTACTCTTTCGGGATGCTGCACATCCAAGATCCCCTGCATCAGCGTATTGAGCTGCGCCATCTCCGCATCCTCGCCCTTGCCCTGCTGCATCGAGCGCATCAGCATTTCCAAGCGATCCACCTCGGATTTCATGCCCGTTTCCCTATGACGTGAAGCAGGTACAGTACGAGGGATCGGGTCCTCCGTTCTATTGATTTCCCTTTGGATAGCCGATAGTTTGCCCTCGATCTCCCCTGGTCTGTGCCAGTCCCGAGCCAGCATTCCCCTGAACACCCAAAGCACCAAAGCCCAACTTTTCCGCCATCAGCGCCACACCATTGCTATCGGACTTCGAAGCCGCCCTTTCCGCCTGATCGTAATATTCCGACTTGCTCTTCAGGCTATCCCTAGAGAAACTGGCATCAGGCAGGCTGGTATTGATCCCAGCCTTCACCGATACCCCATCATCCAAATTCCCCCTGCCGCCGCCCAGGGCATAGAAGCCCAAAGCCAGAAACGGCAGCATCAATAGAGGCAGGAAAAGCCATACCTTCCCCCTATCCGTTCTTTGTTTTTTGTCCATAAAAATTGATTTAAATTAAAAAGATGAACCCAATGCATTCCAGACCACCCAGCACAGGTAGCCAGACACGACCACACAGCCCAGCAGCAGCCAAAAGCGCAGCTGCCAATCAGCCAGCGAATTCAACCAGACATTCAACCGGTCTGCAATCCGCCTTTGCCAGCCCTCCAAGACCCTACACAGCTGATCGGTCAGTGTCACCTCCCTACGCCTCCAGCTGTTTTTACCGAACCATTTCATCGCATTACCTCCACATCTGCATTCTCCAAAGTCTCCCAGCGCTGGATCAGAAAACCATGCGGGTTATTGTCCGATCGGCTCACATTCCGCACATAGCCCTGCGTGACCAATGTCCGGTTCACACTACTGGAAGAACGCAGCAATTGCTGCCGCCCGTAACAGCGGAAATAAAAGGGATACTGCTCCAGGTCCAACACGATGCTATCTACCTCCATCGATTGGGAGATATTCGCCGAGATGATATTGTTGTAATAACCCTGCTCCTTCAGGTTATTGTCCGCCTTGCGGGCACTTTCATCGGCCAAATTCAAGGCCCGGCCCACATTCGCACGGATCACCTTATCATCCGGATCCAGGGTAAAAAACCACTGGTGGAAAGTTTTGATATGATCCCGCAGCTCTACCGGCAGGTTATCCTTCCTTGTGGTACTGAAAGCCTCGATCGCCTTGCCCCCAGCCAGGATATAGATCCGCTCGCTACTTTCCCTGACCATGGCGAAGCAATGCCAGACCACCAATCCACAAACTACCAGGCAAGCCAACAAAAACACCACACTAAAGCGCTTGATATGGCTGAAGGCCGTATCGATATTCCTAAAATGTGCAAACATCCCTATCCCCCTTTCTTTTGATCACCACTCAACTTGTCCTTAAAATAATCCTGACCTGAGGTCTCAGCCATCCCGCCCATCTGACGACTGCCATCACCAAAGGTATCGGCCACCATTCCGCCACCGGCCTTCATCCCTTCCCAGCCCGCCTTGGCACCCGAAGCGGCAAGTCCACCAGCCATCGCCCCCGTAGTACTTCCCCAACGGCCAACCGAAGTGGTCATCGTATTCACCTTGGTCAGGATCGAATTGCCACCACCGGCGTGCACCACATAATTGGCCACCGTCGGCACACAGAAATAGCCCACGATCCCGATCAACAAAAAAATCATGTAAGCCATATCCGTTGCCGAAAAGAAGGTATCCCCAGAACTTCCCACCTCAGCAATATCCAAGCGCAACATGTTCTGCTGGATCTTCCCCAGGATCGCACCGAAGATATTGGCAATGGGCAGCCACAGAAAGATATTGATGTACCGCGCCACCCAGACCGACAGCGTATGCTGCAGGCCATCGAAGACCGCAAAGCCCAACACCAAAGGTCCCAGAATCGCCATCACGATCAAAAAGAAAGTCCTCAGGGTATTGATACAGAGCGCTGCTGCCTGATAGACCAGTTCCAAGAGTTCGGACATGAACTGCTTAAAACCGTGGCGCATCTTATAGTCCTGCCGATCCGCCCAGAAACGGATGTCATTGCCAATCCCCTCCATCCAGCCCTCGGCCTCCCCTGTGGGATCCTTCGGATGGGTATACTTGTACCATTCCGCACGAGAACCCGAACCCTCTTCCCCCACATAGATCTTCCATTTGGCCGACTTCTTCAGCTCCGCCTCCTTCCGGGCGAGCAACATTTTGATCGCTTTATCACTGTCCCTGACCATGCCCCGAGTGGCCAATACCGTCGGCTGCAGCATCCGTTGAACACCGAAAGCAACACTGGGAAAAGTACAATGGCCAGTCCCAGCGCAAAGGGACGCATCAGCGGATAGAAATCGATCGGCTCGGCTGCAGCGATCTGCCGCCAGACCCGACTAGCGACGTACCACAAAGCCGCAAAGCCCGCAATCCCACGCCCCACATCGATCAGTCCCGAACAGAGCGGGATCATCTCCTTGTACACCTGCTCCAACACCGCATGCAGTCCCCCAACACGGTCGGCCAACCCCTGGGCAAAGACCAACTGTGGTAACAGCACTGCCACCCATACCCATAAAAAACGAACACCACATTTCAGCAATCTCATCATAAACCCTCCTTTCCATATAGACCGCCCACCGAACGCAGCTCAGCCCTCTGCTGCTCCCGCAACTGCCCCAGTGAAGTCGTCCTGTCATTGAAATCACGCAAAAACAGCAACTTGTCCTGCACGTCCAAAAAGATCCGATCGATCGCCCGCAAACGTTCCGCATCGCTCATGCGCAATTTGGAAGAAGTTATCACCATTGCCAGTTCCTCCAGGTTATCCAGGCTCCTGGACAATAGCGAACCATACACCCGGTCCAGATAATCCAGCTCCGATACCGAAAAAACATCTACCGAGCCAAAGCGCTTCAAGGCCGCCCTATACTCCGACACCATCCTTTGCTGGTAGGAAATGATATCCGCTACCCTTCTGTATTTGCGCACCTCTGGACTGACCAATAGAAGTCCATCCAAAAACACCTCGTGCAAAGAGAAATTCCCCTGGGCAATCCTTTTCACCGAATTATAGCCACCCGAAAGCACCTCATAGCCCCGCTTCATATCCCGCAGAATGTTCTTCAGCTGCGAAAGCTTTTCCACGTTCAATAGCAACTGCTTCGCCTCATGCGACTGTGCTCTGCAATTGCCGATCAGCACAAAAAGCAAACACAGCAAGCCCAGCACATAGGCCAGACACCTCATCCTAGAACCCATAACCACCTCCGATCTCCCTTAAATCCCTCAATTCCAAAGCACGACCCGCAGCCAGCGCCATCACCTGGCTACAGAAATACTGGGCAAAGGCCGATTTCTCCCCGCATCGACAAATACACCTTATCCAAGCGCTCCAAGCGCTCCGCATCGCCCATCTCCACCCTGCCCGAAGTCACTACCAGCAGCAGTTCCTCCAGATCCACCAGACATTCCGCCCAGACCATCCCGCGCACCGAAGCGATGTACAAGCGGCTAGCAGCATCCAAAAACTCCAATTCCTCCAGCCCCCGAAAGGCACGACCCATCCCCAGCTGCATCTCCAACACCTCGGCCACCCGAACACTTTTCCCAATCGCCGGATTAACTTTTTTCAGTCCCGAGATAAAGGCCGCATGCAAATTGAATTCACCATTACTTAAATCCCGAACCACGCCCAAACCGGACCTGGCCACTTCATAGCCTTTTTGTAGATAGCCTGCATACATCTTCAAAGCCAGCACCTGTTCCAACAGGTATTTTTTCTGCGTTTTTTTCTGGCGGAACCATTCCGACCAGTTCTGCGCCATCAAAGGCTGAAAGCTGAATGCAAAAAGCAAAAAGCCGCACAGCAAAACCTTCCAACAAACTCCCCAAACCTTCAGCTTTCCACTTCCAGCTCCATTACCAAACCTACTCCACCCCATACAGCTCCTTCAATTTGGCCGTCTGCTCTAAAGACACCGACCGTGAAATACTCAAACTGATATTGCCCGCATTGAACTTTTTGATCGCAGACAGGTTCGCTTCCATTTCCGAGGCCGCCTTGGCGATCAGCTCCAAGCGGGCGGCATCTGACATCTGCGTCTGAAAGGAATTGATCACCAAAAAAAATCTGGTCCACATTCTTGATGCTCTCGTCCAAGATCCCCGAATAGACCTTGCCCATGTACTCCAGTTCCTCGGACTTGAAATGTCCATCCTTCTGGAACAGCCCCCATGCCCATTTGTATTCATCCACGATCGCCACCTGCATCTCCGTCAGGTCCTTGATCCTTTTGTAATAGGCGATCGCCGATCTGATCTTCCAGAGCTCCTCATAGTACTTGCTATACTGTTCCTTCTGCCTTTCCGTCCAATCGGCAATCTCCGTCAGCTTCAGTTTCGACAGCTGGTTTTCCAGCACCTTCTGCGCATTCTGCAACCAGATCGTCTCATTCTGCAAACGCTGCACCCTCAGGTCCACCGCCTTGATCACTTTCTTTACCCCCGCCCTGATGACCTCGACCACCGCAAACTGCGCACTCGCCCCCTTGGGCAGTCCCACAAACAGCGTCATCGTGCTCAGCGGCAGGATGATCATGTACTTTTTCATAATTTTTTTAATTTTTATCCCAATGGTATTCAAGCTCCCTTCGGGGGCTTTCATCACCCTTACTAATTTCATTTCCAAAAATTTTAATTGATTTTCTGATAGGTCCTATTGCCGATACGCAATACCTTGTTCTCCACATCCCAGCGCAACACCTTGCCCCACCGAAGCTCCCGATAGGCCGCCATTTCCCGATCATAGACCAGCATCCATTCTTCCGTTTCCAACTCCCTTCCCCCGGCCACCCCCTGACGGATCAGGTTAAAGCCCGTCCTGCGCTGCACCTTTAGCAGATCCCTATCCACTCGCGAGACCACCAGCGTATCATCGGCAATACTGTATTCCCCTTCCGAATGGTTGACATAACTGCCCACCAACGAGCTTCCATCCTCCAGATTACAACCCAATAATAGGCCTGCCAGCACCCATAGCCCAGCCAGCCCCAATACATTTAACTTGCTCATGATCTTGAATTTTTTTGATATTGCTTCTGATCCTTCTCCTGCATCTCCCTTGCCAGCATCTCGATCCCCTTGCGCATACTTCCATAGCGCTGGGCATATCTGGCTACCTTCACCTTTTCACTTTCCTCCGTGGTATAGCACAGGTACTCCTGCAAGCTCACCTCCGTGCGGTAGACCTTGGCATACTGCCCGCCCAAGGAAATAAAAACTTCCTTGTACTTCCGCTGGGGATCATTGGCCCTGTTCATCGAAAGGATCAAAGCCTTTTCCTTATCGGTCAGTCCCAGCAGTTCCTGGATCGACGTAAACTTGTTCTGGTACTTCGACTGGTCGAGCAGGATCTTACAGTCCGCATTATTGATGATCGCCTGCTTGACCACCGGCGAGGAAATGATATCCTCTACCTCCTGGGTCACCACAATGGCCTCCCCGAAATACTTCCTCACCGTCTTGAAGAGATATTTGATATACTCCGCCATCCCCTCCTTGGCAATGGCCTTCCAGCATTCCTCGATCAATAGCACCTTACGGATCCCCTTCAATTTGCGCATCTTGGAGATGAACATCTCCATCAAAATCAGCGTTACCACCGGAAACAGGATCGGATGATCCTTGATGTTATCCAGTTCCATCACAATAAAGGGCTGCTGCAACAGATCCAGGTTCTCCGTCGCATTCAAAAGGTAATCAAACTCCCCACCACGGTAATAAGGTTGCAAAACATAAAGGAAACTGGAGACATCAAAATCACTGTCCTTCACCCTGCCCTTTTCCAAGACCAGCGTATACTCGGAAAGCAGCCACTCATAAAAGGAATTGAAACCCGGAAAAATATCCGAATTCAAACGCAGGTACTCATAGTACAGTGTCAGCGCATTGGACAGCGCCACATATTCCGAACGCTTGAAACGTTCATCATCCCTTTTCCATAGCGCCACCAATAAAGTTTTGATGCTCTCCTTCTTTTCGGTATCCAGCACCTCGCCCTCCGCCAGGAAAAAAGGATTGAAACGGATCGGATCGGCCTCGGCATAGGTAAAGTAATAACCGCCCACCAGCTCACAGAGCCCGCGGTAACTGTGTCCCACATCCACCAGCACCACATGCGCCCCCTGCTCATAATAGGACCTGACCATATGGTTGGTAAAGAAACTCTTGCCCGAACCCGAAGGCCCCAAAATAAACTTGTTGCGGTTGGTCACCTGCCCCAGTTTCATCGGCGCATCCGACAGGTCCACATGCATCGGCCAGCCCGTTAATCGATCCCCCAACCGCATCCCAAAGGGCGAGACGCTATCGCGATAATTACTTTCCAGGTTAAAAAAACAGCTGGCCTGCTCCACAAACGTATCAAAGGTCTCGTTCATCGGAAAATCCCCGCATTGCCCGGCAGCCCCGCAAACCAGACCTGCGCCGCCCCTTCAGTCTCCAATTTCGCCACCGCATCCAACTGCGCCATCGCCGCACCCACCCTGTTCTTCAAATCCCTAAGCTCAAATTCATCTTCCGACCAGGCCAGCACATTGAAATGCGCCTTCACCGGCAGCCTGGAATGCACCACCGCCTCGTTCAGGAAATCGTTCACCGAAGCCGCCGACACCGCATTCTCCCGAGAATAGCCTGAAAGCGACTGCAAACGCAATTTCCGAGCTTCCAGTTTCTTCACCAGCTGTCGGTCATCCCCAATGAACACATACTGGTTATAGATATGGTTACAGTCCAATAATTGCCCCAAGGGACTTGCAAAACCGATCGAAAACTTCGAACGATCCGTAGAAAACCTATCATAATTGATCCTGCTCCCGCACAGTACCGGCAGTTCCTCCATCCCCGAAAGCGTATAGAGCTCCACCGATTTCTCACCCACACGCAGCCCATCCTTCACCCTGATGTCCCGCAACAGCGAAGGCTCATTCCTACCCAGCAGAAACATATAGCGCTCGATCAGCCCCGGCACATTCGCCGTACCCGCCAGTTCCCCATCACCCAAACGCGACAGCCCCAGCAAACCACTGTCCAACAAAATCCTTTCAAACTGCCCACAGGCATCCAGAACCCCCCCCTTCAAGCGCTCATCCACCAGCTGCGAAGGCACCAATCTTTTACGAAGGATATTGGCATACACCGAGCTCGACAGCTTTCTCCCCACAGGCCTTTGGGTCAGCACCACAAAGCATTCATGGGAAAGCCCCTGCCTTTCCGCAAAAAACCTTTCCGAACTCCTCCCCAGAAAACTCTCCCTCGCCCGATCAAAATCCGCCACAAAACCCTCCCTAACAAACCAATCCATCTTGTGCAAAATGCTATGCTTGGGCAATACCCTGATCGCCTTCACCCAGGCCTGGTGATAGCCCTCATAATCGTTTTCCGACAGCGTAAAGATCTCCGGCAACTGCAGACGGAACACCACCGAGATGTCCCCCTGCATCGACAGTACACAGCCGTCATCCACCTTGAAAATCGGAAAGATATCCCTAGCCCTGACCATCATCCCTCCCCTTTACAAGAACAGCAGCATCCCCCTTGCCCAGCCCAATAAACAACTGCCTAGAACTGAACTGCACATAAGCAGGCAATCCCCTACGGGCAAAGAACTTCATCAGCCCATGCTCCCCAAAGCGGGCCGACAAACTCCCCACCCCCACAAAAAGGCCCACACCCAGTCCCAACACCAGCGGCAGCACCACCAACAAGCTCACCCCAGAAATGTACAACACCGCAAAAGCCACCAATAAAACCACCAATCCAATCGCCAGATAGGCAATGTATTGGCCCACCAATCCCCTAAACACCATCGGACGTCCCACGCCCTTATTGATCTGATATACCGAAGCCATAAAAAAAAGTTAAAAGTTGAAAGTCAAAAGTTTAAAGAGCTGAAAGCCTAAAGCCAAAAGCTGAAAGCTTAAAGACCATAGACCAAAGACCAAATCCCACTAGATCCCAAAAAAGGACTTCAGTACCGTAGCCACCACCACCAGAAAGATGCAGGAGCCCAACCAAGAGGCCGCCACCTTATTCGTATCCGGCTCGCCCGCATTCCACTTGTTGAACACCTTCACCGCCCCAACAATGCCCACCACCGCACCGATGGCATACATCAGATCACATCCCGTATCAAAATAGCCACGTACCCTGTTGGTTGCCTCAGCGATCCCCGCATTCCCATCCTGGGCACAAGCGCCACCCAGAAAAACCAGCAGCTGTATACAGACCAGCATAAACATCAGCAATATCGCTTTGTCCCAAAGTCTCATCTTACCCCACATAAAAAAACTCGATTAAAAAATTGAAAGAAAAAAAAACAACCCTAACCCCACAGTTCCTCCAGCTCTTCGGCCGACAAGTGAAAAGGCGCATGTTCGGCCACATAAACCTTCAGCCGACCAATCCCCGGATGCGAAGACAGCTTGGGATAATCCTCCACCAGCACCCTCATCCGCTCCAGAAAATCACGCTTATTGCCATCATTCGCCGCCAGCCAGCTAAAGATCCCCTTCAGCTCCTCCAGCACATCGGGCACCAATCCCACCTGCGCCTCCCTGTCTAGCCCATCATCACCCACAAAACTGAAATCAGCCGCCCCCACCAAACTCATCCCCTCGGGCAGTTTCGCCGCTCCCATCAAACCCTCCTCCTCCAGCTGCCCAACAGCAGCCCCAGCGCCATAGTCAGGAGCACCACCCTTGCGAAACTCATTGACCATCCTCACCTTAGGCAGCCCCTGGACCATACCACCACCGCCCGAAAACAGCCCCAACAAAAAACCACGATAAAAAAACCAACAGTACCACCACATACCAGAGCAGCGTGAGCACCAATGCGGCAAGCAAGAACTGCTGCCATGAAAAACCCTGTAACATCACCTTGAAACCTTAAGACCGGAACCCCATTGTCCCGGACAACAGCACAAAATTTCAAAAGAGAAAAGACCTGCATTGAGGCATATTGGTATATACCAAGCAATTATTTAGGATTTTATGAATTAAAAATCAAAAAGATGGAAAAGATTAAGAAAAGTCACTAATTCTTGCAGCAGATCTGTTAGGACACTATGCGTTTACCATTAGGAAAAGACCAAAAATTAGTTAGAAATTAATTACACAAAATGAAATAGAAGCTACGTACGATATAGCTGATAAAAACCTAGATCAGGTTCACGAAAAACTTAATGGGTATATCCTACGCAAGAAATAGCACCCCTTCTATTGCCAGAGCGGCTCATCCATCCAAGTAGGTGTAAACCCCATGGCAGCCGGGTCAATATTCGGATACTTGACTAACAGGTCAAGAAACTTGTCCTTGAAACGATGGTTCGGATTGATTACCTGCAAGAGATAGACCATCATCGAAAGCAAGTAATAGGTACGGTTGTTAACAGCAGCGGTGACCCCAGTCACATTATTAGTTACGCTGGTCGTAACAAGCCACATATTGATCGGACTGGTCGGCATGGCCGGACTAATACTCATCACCCTATTCCAGAGCCGGGCATGATGTGCGCACACATTCCGTACATAGCCGATGCTGTGCAACCAGGATTCAAATGTCGAGGTGTCCAACCCAAAATAATTGGCGATATCCCTTTTGCTCCTGATTGGCCTAAGATTCTTGTAAAGATGGGATAGCCCGCCAAAGGAAGACACCTCCAACAACATCCAGCTTGGAGGCAGCGGATCATTATAATTTGCCTTAAATGCCACCATAAACTGCTCATCACTTCTATTGAACTCTTGGGTGAGCTTTTGCAGACTTCCGTTCAACCTGTATCGGTTACTGAACAGACTGGCATCACTGTACCAAAAAGGCCCATACTGATGGGACAGGATATAGATCATCTTGGCCCTTATGGCCACTTCGATCTTTTCTAGTTCGGCCATCACCAGCTTGCGCAGCTCCCTGTCGAAGCAGTACATATTGAAGGCCATATCGAAAGTAGCGTTCGCCTTGAAAAGGCTGGCACTCTTGGGATCGGCCAAGAGCGGATACCAGTAGCCGCTCAACCGATAATAGCTAATGTTCTCCAATAAAAAAAGTGCTTTTGCATCGTTGGGAATCCCTAATCCCCTGTCCTTTAACTGCTGTAATTGGTCGGCATAGCTTATCGCCGGCTTGGCGTAGGGAACTCTTGGCATGGCGCTAAAAAAGAAAAAGCCCACCCTGAGCGCGCTGTTCGATTGGGAAGCGGGGTGAGCATGTTGATACAAAGATAAATAATTTAATATTTTTATACAATTAATTTTAAATATCATTCAGCGGTCAACATTAACTACACCAGCCATTACACATCCAGGGACCGGCAGATGATCTTACGAGCGCTAAAGTTTTCTAAAGAGAAATAGATTTAGACAGCATTAAATCGACATTACAACCCTTTCGATCTGACTCCGTGAACCTAACGAAAGCTATCCTTCAATAGATTGATGTCAAAATGTTGCTCCTTATCAGAAATCTTCGCATTGAGTTGGGCGAAGACCGCTTCCAACTTGTCTATATGCTGGTCAAACCTCGCCGATGCCTGCTTATTCAGCTCATCCAGACGTCCCATTTCCAAGACAAGCAACTTTTTGGATAACGATTGCAGCGGAACCACTACCTTTAGGAACTCGATGAGCATCTTTCCAGTCTCCTCGGCATCCAGTCCAGCTACCGTATCATGCCACTTCCCAAAATCCGTATGGATATGTCCACCAATTGTATTCCTGATGTCCGTCATCTTGGTGGTGACGCTAAAATCCCTACTAAAATCCCTTAACAGCTTATTCACGACGCCATACTCATCGCTTAACACAGGATCTGCAACCTCACTCACCAGCTCCTTCAGCACCCTACGCTTATCCGGACTGGAGTTAAGGTTGTAGTACGTTTCATGCACTACCAGATAGGCCTGCCTGATATAGAAAGTCTTTTGGAGCGTCGCACCAGACACAAACAGTTCCTTTACGATCAGCCCCAGATCAGTAAGGGCGATACATAACAACGCATCCAGATCAATCAAGTTCCGGATCGTCCTGCACTTTGCGGCCACCTCCTCACGCTGGTTCACCTTCTCGAGCGCATGTATCATCCTGTGCCATCCTTTCAGCTTATCGAGCTGATCGGTATAAATCTCCACTCCTTCCGTATAGGAATGGTGCAGGTCGATACCCGCCTGCGTAGTTCTGATAACGATTTCCTTATCCATCTCCCAAAGCTAAAAATCTAGAGCCAATTTTCCTATCTGGTTAAGCTACGCTATCGCCAACAAACCTTATCTTTAGCCCACAAAAACATTGTGATGAAAAAAATGCTTCCCCTATTGGCACTGATGCTCCTCATCCTACAGGCCTCCCTTGCACAGAAAAACCAACCACAGGTACGTAGCTTTACCCGCACCAGCGCCATTGACTCTATCATCCAGCGCAAAGGCAACCTTCTGCAACTAAAAAACGGACAGCCTACCCCCAGCGTCTTCTATAACGGACTGGTCGCCCCCTATAGCGAACTCCAAAAGTTCAACGCCGCGGACATTCAGGTCTTGACCTATTTTCCCCTTGCTAATGGCAGCCCTCAACAAAATACCGCTCAAAATGACCGGCCAATGATTGTCATCAAGCTCAAAAACAGCAAAAACAAGGAAACACCGCGGATACCCAGCGAAGCCGCATTCCTGATAGGCGAAGCCCCAAGACAAGACCATCCAGTAGAAGACCAGACCATCTACCTGCCTGGCGAACCAGGCCTCTACCCTGGCAGCTATCCAGGAGGCATGGAAAAACTACAGAAATTCATCGCCGACAACCTCCAATACCCAGAAGCCGCCGCAAAGAACAAGATCCAGGGCACCGTCAGGCCTAGCTTCATCGTAGAAATAGATGGCGTACTCCAGGATTTTAAACCATTGACCAAGCTCGGCTATGGACTGGAAGAAGAAGCCATCAGACTGTACAAAGCCAGCCGGAGATGGAATCCTTCCATCAAGGACGGCAGACCCAAACGCGCATGATTAACACAGGAAGTTAAATTCGAACTGAAATAGTAAGCAGGCTACCATACCTTTTCAACTTCTTAAAAAAACCTCTTAAAGGGCTACTTTGCTAAAAATAGTTGGCACCGTCCGATCAGCCTCAAAAACTACAGAATAATCCCTTCCCCGACCATACTCGATGGGGAAAGGAAGATACCAGAGAGAACGCCTTGCGGCTGACATAAGAGTGATCTAGTCAGGCAACACCAAGGCCTAGAAAGCCGGAAAACTGTCTATAACAACTATGCTATAGGGTTTATAAACGAAAAATCACAGTTAGCTCCAAATTCAAAACTATCGACATCTCTAAAGTAAAAAAACTGTATAGTCATGTATTCCAAAATATTGTGAACTCGGAATTTAAAATCAGCAACGTTTCTGATTCTGTCCTCGCAGTCCTCCAAAATGTTGTTTATCCGACCTTTTGTCCAATGATTTTTTTCTCCTCCGAGCAAAAGTGTTGTCAATACCTTTCTGTCTTTATCTTTAAATTGAGGTAAGTAGTTAATAATAGCAATAGCCCCAAATCCTTCAACAGAAGTTTTAAAAACATCAACCCAACCATGCTCAAATGCTCCGTGATCTTCTTTGATCGCATCCCATTTATAATTGTTTTTTTTATCTTTCATCTTTTATTAAATAATCAATTACCAATACCGAAACCTTTCAGTTTAACACCCAACTTTGTATCCCTAATAGATTTTACAAAATTATCTTGCCCCCTAACCATTATGTACATTCCTGCTAATAACTTGATTGAAAAATCCAGATTAAAATCTATCTGAGCATAGTCGAAGTTTTCATTTAGAAACAAGAGTATAATAGAGCAGACTCCGACTAAAAATTCGAACACGCCATAGATTAATCGCTGTTTCTCCCGGATAACGAAAAGAAATACACCGCAGATTAGCACAACAGAAATTGTCCCCCCAAATATTGATCGTATCTCTGATACGACCCAAGTTAAGATAAACGAGGACTGCGACAAGCATACAAAGTGCTCCTATCAGAATTCCTGCCAGCAGATTAGCTGTCTCCTTTCTTTCAAAACGTAAAATCTTTGTCTGGATGGAAGAAATGTCTATTACCTTTTCCCCTGAAAAAGGGTTCGAAAATAAAGTAAAACGGAAGGATCTTAAGTACCGCTTCAACTAACACCTCCAAGAATTTTTTTATTTGGATCCTTTTATCAATTGGTTTCTTAAACTGCAATAGCAGCTCTTCGATTTCACTTTTGCCAATGATCTCTATGTTGTTTTGATCAGCAATACTTATGATATCCCTGTCTAGGGTAGCAATTTTCACTTCTTCATTTTCTGATAGTACAAGAGCGGCACGAACGATACTCATGTCAGCACCAGCAAACCTTGCCGGATTTACTTCACCACTATATTTTCTGAATTTAGGCAAGTCGGTATTTAAGATCATCAAAGTACCCTCGTCCTCTCCTTTTTCGATAAGCTCCACTCTGCTGTCAAAATCATTCCCTCGTCTTTGCGCCCTAGAATTTAGTTCAGCTATTACATCAATAGGTACTATAAATTTCGTATCTGGGATATTCAGCCCCAATAATTTGGGATAGGTAATAATAATATTGGTGTCAAGTATAATATTTATCATAAGCGTGCATATCTGCTACAAATATAAAAAAACAAAGCATTACCAGGTTGCATATATACAAATTTGTATATATACATTTTTGTATATATATTTGCCTGTATAATTATTTAGTTTTATGAAGATCAACAACATTACAGGACCACCGGTAATAGGCGACGACTTCTTCGGTAGAGAGAAAGAGATTGCCTATGTATGGAAAAGAATTTCCACCGGAAACAATATTGTATTCCCATCACCAAGAAGGGTCGGAAAAACTTCATTTGCTCTCAAACTTTTAGATATCGCTAAAAAGGATGGCTGGGATACCGTTAAGTTAAACTTGGAGAAAGTAAAGACCCAACAGGAATTTTTGATCGCATTTATTGAGGAACTAAAACATCTCTCTTGGTGGTCAGCACTTAAAGACAAAGGAGGCCAACTACTGGATTCACTGAAAGCGATCAAGCCCAAGATCGCCATGGGAGATATTTCTGTCACGCTAGAATGGGAAAAATCAATGGCCAATGCCTATAAGGAACTTGATGGTCTGTTGGACCACAATGTACCTCTGTTAATCTTTTTTGACGAACTCACCATCTTGCTTACCGCAATGGTCAACGAAGAAGATGGCAAAAAAGATGTTACCAATTTCCTCCATTGGCTCAGGGACTTGCGCATCAGGTCGGGTTCAAAGATCCGTTGGATCTTCTGTAGCTCTGTAGGTATTGAAAACTTTACCCACCGCTATGGAATCAGCGATACACTCAACGACACGCATGATTATGAGCTTAAATCCTACAACAAAGACGAGAGCAAAGCGATGTTACTTTTACTGGGGCAATCTAATGGCGTAGCCATCACGGACGAAATCGCATCGGCGGTAGTCGACAAGCTAGATTTCTGCCTACCTTTCTTTTTACAGATTTTCTTTGAAAAGATCGATGTACTCACCAATGTAGAAGGCATAAACATGGATATCGAAATCGTAGAAAAATCCTATCAGGCGTTGATCGGAGAAAACCATTTCAACACCTGGATAGAGCGTATCAGTTCTCAATACGCTGAAAATACGGAGCATGCCTTCGTGTTGCTCAAACATCTATGCCAGGCACATCAGGGCACCAACCGCGACAACCTGATCAACACCATCAGTGCCAATACAACTAACGAAAAGGCCGAATCGATCGTCAGCCAACTTTTATATATGTTGAAAAATGACGGCTACCTCATCGAGGAAGAACGGCTATATCGCTTTCGATCACCCCTACTAAGAGATTTCTGGTACAATAGATTCGTCAAATGAAAAAACATTTTCCACTCACCAAAATAGGCTTCTTTAATCCCGGAAGGCTTAACGATGAAGAAATCGAACTTACCTTCGTCGCAAGGACTACTTTCTTCGAACACATCCTGAAAAAGATTGTTGGAGAGAAAAAAGGCTCTATCCCCCAGCACCACCTGATCATCGGGCAGCGAGGCATGGGCAAATCTTCTCTACTGCTCCGGATTGCTGCCGAATTGAGGAAAGAACAGTATTCAAATACTTTCATCGCGCTATCTTTTCCCGAAGAACAGTACAATATCGACAGACTATCCAAGTTCTGGCTGAACTGCATGGATGCCCTTGCCGATGCCCTGGACAAGGAAGGCCAATCGGCAAACCTGGATGAACTGGATAAAGACATCGAAAACCTATCGAAAAACAAGTCGCTAACTTCAAATGAAGTCTATGAAACGTTCATAAAATGGACAAAAAAACTCCATAGGAGACCTGTGCTCTTGGTAGACAACCTCAACCTAATCTTCTCCAAGATCAGCAAAGAAGACCAGCACGTACTTCGGGCTATCTTAATTGAAACAGATGCACCTATACTGATTGGAACCAGCACCATCAGCATTGAAGAGACAATTGATTACCAAGCCCCTTTCTACGACGCATTTTCAATTAACTACCTTAAAAAACTAAGTTTCGAGGAAAGCTTAGAAGTTTTGGTAAATCTGGCCAAGATTACTGGAAACGAAACACTCCAAGATAAAATCCACCTCCAAAAAGGGAGGATAGAGGCCATGTACCAGCTCACCGGCGGAACACCTCGCACACTGACTATCCTGTTCCCGATGATCCAAGAAGGCTTTAGCGAAAACATACAGACCGATCTGGATTCTCTCCTGGACATCATCACTCCATTATATAAGGCCCGTTTTGAGGAACTTCCCGATCAGCAACAGGTGATACTCGATGCAGTAGCACTCAGCTGGGACCCCGTAAACCTGGAGGACCTCAGAGACCGTACGATGCTTGATAACGCCAAGTTGTCCTCTCAACTAAAACGACTGGTAGACCTTGGCTGGCTGGACAAGATCAAAAGCCCTAGAAAAAGAGGTGAATCCTATGAGCTTAGCGAACGCTTTTTTAACGTATGGTACATCATGAGAAGGAGCAGCCGCAGACAAAAAAGGGAACTTTATTGCCTGACCAGGTTTCTCGAGGTTTTTTATGGGAGTGAACTGAATGGCCTTGCAATGTCCAGAATGCACTGCAAAAACATCCATACCAACCATATTGCCCTCGACCTAGCCATTGCAGAGGCGCTAAAAGGACAAGAGCTTGGCACTATGCTACGTAACAAGGGTTATTATGAGTTGATCGACATGAGCCTAGAGGACGATAGGATCCTCAAAGAGTTCTCCATCCCCGCCGATATCTTCCAGCAGAAAATGCAAGAGCTATTCGAGGAAGCTGATGAACTGATGAAGCTCAAAGACTATCCGGGCTCAAAAGAAGCATTAACAAAAATATTAAAGCTGGAGCCAGAAAGCATCACCGCGTGGATGAACATGGGTCTGTTAGACAGCAGCCTCCAAAACTACCGTCAAGCAGAAGAAGCATTCAACAAAGTACTTTCCATCGACAAAAACAGATACGAAGCCCACAGGGTTTTGGGAAGGACTCAAGCAGAACAGGGAAAAGTACAGGAAGCAGAAGAAAGCTATAAACAGGCAATCAGGCTGAACCCGGATGATACTAAAAACTGGAACGAACTGGGCAACCTCTATAACCGATTTAAAATCAACTACAGGGAGGCAGAGAACGCTTACCTAAAAGCGATCGAAGTAGATCCAACAAATATCGCACCGAGAAGGAATTTGGCGAACCTCTATAGCCATGTGTTTTTTGACAATGAGGCCGCATTAGAAATGTTGGAACAGATCACAAGCATAAGGAAAAATGACTTTATGGCGTGGTATGGTCAGTCAGTGATCTACTTCAGTCATTATCGCGACTTCGAAAATGCATTGAGGACCATATTGAAAGCAATCGATGCTAGTCCTAAGAGCGCTATTGCCTGGTGCGCCCTTGGTATCGTTTACGCCAACATGCTCGACAAACACGAAGAGGCTATGCACGCGACAAAACGGGCCATAGAACTTGAGCCCGATATGCCCCAAGCTTGGCATAACCTCGGAAATCTTCTAATGGATTCGCCGGCGCACCAAGCTGAAGCCGAGCAAGCCTATCTTAAAGCAGTTGAAATCGAGCCTGATAATGCCGGATACAAAATTTCTCTAGCCAACTTCAAGAAGGCAACCAATGACTTTGCCAGCGCTGAGCAGCTCTACCTACAGGCGATCGCGATGGATAGCAACAGTGAAACTGCTTGGTTAAACCTTGCCAAATTATATATCTTCGATTTGGAAGACAACGAAAAAGCGGAAAAAAACCTTAAAAAGGCTGTTAGGCAGCTGCCTAACAGCGCCATCCTATGGATGTACCTAGGTTTTTTATATATGGCGCAGTCCAAACACCAACCAGCAAAGGAGGCTTTGAACAGATCACTATCGCTGGACAGCTCCCTTGAAGAGGCATGGAATGCACTGGGTACTGTTTACTTGCTGGAAGAAAAAGATTACAACGAAGCGGAGCGTGCTTTCAAAAATGCATTGGAGCTAGATCCAGAAAACTTACAATTCCTGGCCAACATCGGTATACTCTACAACCAGACAGGCCGCTATGCCGAGGCAGAAAAAATATTCAGAAAGGCACTTGAAAAGGAAGATGGTTCCGCCTATCTATGGTTTTTACTAGGAAACATCTATTTGGACAAGCTTCCAGACATGGAAATGGCAGAACAATGCTATAAAAAAGCTATCGAACTAGATCCCAATATATATATGGCTTGGACTTTCTTAGGTACCGTACTCGTTACCCAGCAAAACAGACATGAAGAAGCCGAGATGATCTTACGCAAAGCCCTTGAATTTGACGGAGAGAACTACTTCACCTGGCTACAGTTGGGCTATGTACTTAGCCATTCCAAGGAAAATCTGGATGAAGCAATAGCTGCCTATACAAAATCGATCGCCATTTTCAGAGATGAGACTGCCGTGGTCAACCTTTCCATTTTATTAAGGGACTATGCCAAACAAACTGAAGAGGCCAAAGCGCTATTGAACTCATTGACGATCGAGGAGAGCACCATCAAGGACAGTATCCTGATTCAACGTGCCATTTTCGACTACTACGACAAAAATCCTGGTCTTGCAGAACAATCCATTGCATCGGCACTAAAGGTGACTGAAGGCAACATCCCCCAGCACACCCTGGAAGACTGGTATAAAGGAATTGCTGTCATACAGCAACTCGGATATCTAGATAGCCTAATCAATACGTTTAAAGCTACGGGCTACGATGTTATACTGAGGCCATTGTTCGAAGCAATCAATGCACTAAAAGCAAGCGAAGCTGAACTTTACCTTAACGGCGTAGCAGCAGAACTTAGAGAGCCTGCATTAGAAATTATCTCGAAAATCAAAAACACTGTCTACTAATAGACAGAGATCCTAAAGCGGCCACCTACTATACGCAAATGACCGCTTTAGGATTTAATTCAATTAACCACCCCGATAAATTTAAAAAAGACAGTACTGCATTTGAGGCGAACCTTACTTAAATCAATCATTTTAAAAGCAATCCAGTACATATGAAAAAAATTAACCAGGCTGACATAATTAGAAATCCGAATAAATATTTGATCGGAAATAGCTTTTTAATTAAGGTCGAGCATAAAAATGATGCAGATGAAGTAACCCATATTGAGTATTCTTGTAGTGATTGTACTCAAGAAGTAAAACAGGTTGCCGTAGAGTACTCAAGAAAGGGAGATAAAAAAGGAACTGTTTCTAAAGAAATTACTGCCTATTTTTGTCAAACATGCAACAAATATTCTCTAAGTGACTATTGGGTTCCACAAATCAACTCTTTGGCGGATTCTACTGAAGAAAAAATTAAAAATACTGCCCGAGTTAGGAATCAACTCAGACAAAGAATTGGAAATTTTCTGTGATATCAGACGTAATCAAGAAGAGTTTAAGTACGATATGTGCGTAGAAGAATTTGGCATGAAAATCTCGATTGGGGACCAAAGCCCTTTGTTTAGCGAAGCACTGAATTTGACTACGGATTACGATACAAGTGATTATGGCCATGACCTATCCAAAACGTTAAAAATCAGTCCCGGGCTACCTTACTCACAAGATCAAAGAAAGAATCTAACTGTATTAATCGCAAAGCTTCAAATGCAGATCAATGACAGTTTAATTTTTTGGACAATGAATTTCAAAGACAACTTTATTGAACATGAGACAGAAATTGAAATTTATAACGACCTATGTGATCTGTTGCTAGAGTGGGACCATGACAGAGCCGCATTATCAATCTTAAATGACATATATTCCGGTAATGGTCCAGGAGACTTTATAAACGTATTTAGGCTACTCGAATATGTATTGGATATTTGCTTGTTAAGGGATATAAAAAAAATTAGGTTCGATACCCGACACTCAAATGATAGCTTTTCAGAATTGACAAAAGAATTCCAATTTGATTTGAGGACCAAACTAAAACGAAGAATTGATGGATTAAAAATTCGTCCAACGGATGTCTTACATGATTTATGGCAGAGACTATGTTTTAACGAAAGTTATAATGAAACCCAAGTTTGTGCCAAAATAGTGGATTTCAGGAACAAACTCGCCCACAAACCTGACAAAAACGCGAAGATACTACTTCCATGGGAAGAACCATCCCTTACAGGATTTGTACATGAAATGTTAAGATTGATACATAGTATTATTTATGATAACTAACTACAAAGGTTAAATCGATTAACGGCCACCCCCATACTCATCCTCCTTCTCAAAACTCCGTAGGCACTCCGCCCGCATCTCCTCCAAAAACCGCAGCTTAGAAAACTTCGTCCTGCGTTTGATCTCGCTCAAACGCTTTGAGGGCACCCCGATCGACACATGCAACTGCTTCTCCAACCAGCGAAAGATTGCCCCAATGCTCGCACTCCCATTATTCAATTGCCCCGTGCGATGCAGCCCCACAGCCACCTCCGCGAGATTGATGCTCTCACCCGTCCAATACAGCTCCTCATCCAACCTTCCCTCAAAAAAGGGCTTCCCCTCATTCCCCTTCAAAAACGAGATCCTTTCCTGCAACCAATCACGCAACTTCTCAAAAGCCATCAAACGGGCAAAGATCAACTCCCCCGGACGAGAAAACTCATCCGACACCTCCATTCCCACCGGCAGGATCCTGCTGTCCCCCTTAGCGCCCTCCATCGTAAAGTATACCCCATCAAGTTCCACCGCCGCCCTACGATAATACTGGTAATGGAACTGGTGCTTCCTAAAAAAACGCTGCACATAGACCATCTCATTTTCCAGATACAGCTCCTGCAACTTCGGCTCCCCAAAGGGCAGATTCTCCTCGATTGTGAACAGCTCCTGGAAATAATGTTGCCATTGGCTAAAGCCAGGTTTGATCAACTTAAAAAACTCTACCTCCTGTTCCACCCCCACAAAAGGTTTATCCAACACAAAAGCCCTCAACTTCTTCATCGCCGATCTGATCGGCCCCATGGCCGCATTTAGGCGTTCCATTGGTGAAAGCGTACCCAAGGCCACTTCCTCCAGTTCTGTCTCCAACTGTAACAACAAGCGTCTACTTAATTCCCTGATCATATTCCAAAAATTTAGTCCAACGATTGCCGGCAAAACCGACAGGACAAAACTAGCCCTACCCATTCCTAAAAAGTGTGACCAAGACCCCAAAATGAAAACCAGGCCAGTAGCCGCCATGCACGCGCTACTAAACAAATCGAAAAACAAAAACTGTGACAACCATCACAAAATCACACCCTCCACAAATGCCCCCAAACAAAAACATCCCCGAACCAAAGGTTGCGGGGATGTTGATTTATCCTAAAAGCGACATCAGAAACAGATCCAGACCGTACCTTCGTAGATCAAGGTCAGCCCCAGCTGGTTATTCTTACCGAACTGGGTGAAGTTCGAGGTCCCATAATTGTTATTCAACTGGCGGAACTGTTTGCCATTCGGGTTCACCGTAGCGGCCACATCATCCGTAAAAAAAATAGATGGTCAATCCCGTGCTGGGATTAGCCGGCAGCGTTACGCTATAGGCGCCCTTGATATAAACGGCCTGCGAAACATTGCTCAATAGGGTACCATTACTAGTAATCGAAGTCACCGGCAAAAAACCTACGCCACTAGCACCAGGCGTCGCCCAAGTACCATCTCCCCTTAAAAAGGTCGTATTACTGGCCGACCCAGATCCCAACCTCGCGGTAGCCACCGTACCTGAACTCAAATTACTAGCGTTCAAAGTCGTCAGGTTAGCCCCACTGATCGCAGGCAACGAAGTGATCGACACCACCCCGGCAGCACTCATCGACGCATTCCCACTCACGCTCACCGGCACCTGAGGCGCATAGGGCGCAACACTTGAAGTCAGGTACACCTGACCACCCGCAGTTCCATTGGCAAAGCCCTGGCCGGCAGCCCCAGTTGCACCCGTTGGACCGGCAGGCCCTGTAGCTCCCGTAGGTCCAGTTGCACCAGTCGGTCCCACCGGACCCGCCGCCCAAGTACCATCCCCCCTTAAAAAGGTCGACGCACTCGCCGTACCCGTACCCAACCTGCCCGAGGCCACCGTACCCGAACTCAGATTGTTCGCATTTAGCCCCGTAAGGTTAGCCCCACTGATCGCAGGCAAAGAAGTGATCGCCACCACGCCGGCAGTACTGATGGACGCATTACCGCTCACCGTCACCGGCGCCTGCGGCGCATAGGGCGAACTGCTCCCCGTCAGGTAAACCTGGCCAGCGGCACTCCCATTGGCAAAGCCCGTTCCCGATGCCCCCGTAGCTCCAGCCGGACCAACAGGCCCCTGGATCCCCTGCACACCTTGCGGTCCCTGCGGACCAATCGGCCCCGTATCGCCCTTGGCCCCCAACAGGATCCAATCCTTCACCGAAGGCGTCCCCTGGTTGAAATAAAAACCACTGGTACCATCCGTCTGATAGACCAACAGCCCCGTAGCCGGCGAGGCGATCAGGTTCCGCTGCGCCGCCGTCATCCGGGGAATCAGCATCCCCTTCTCCGTACTCTTTACATCCAGCATCGCACTGTTGTCCGGCGTCGATGAATCCGTACTGATCCCTACATTCTGGGCCCTTACATAAAAGGTCACCGACAATAACATGATCAAGGGTAAAAATTTAAATTTCATATCTAGCACTTAATTTTTGATAAATTTCAATTGTTGATTAACGGTAGCACTGGCAATCTGCACCACATAGACACCCGATGCCAGCAGACTGACGTCAAAAGAAAAATGGTTCAGCCCCGCCATAGCCTTCAACTCGCGTCTAAGCTCCACCTTACCGATACTGGAGACCACCGACAGCCTCACCCCCTGGGCAGCACCCATGTAGAACGTGCCATTGATCGTCCGAACCGCAGGGTTCGGATAGATACTGGCCTGCTCCTCCCTGGCCAGCGCAAAATTGACCGGAATGATATTCGACTCACTCGTCTTCCCATCACTGTCCACCGCCGTGATCCGGTAATAGTTCAGGCCCAAGAGCGGATTGACATCATCCAGCGTATAACTGTTATCCCTGTTCAGGGCACTCTTCGACCCCAGCTCGGCAAAGGACAGGAAACGCTTGCCATCCTGACTCCGCTCGGCACGGAAATGATCCACCCCCACCTCATTGACCGTCAGCCACTGCAAACTCACCCCCCGCTTCTGCGCCCTTGCCGACAGCTTCAGCGAAGACAGCGGCAAAGTGAACTCATTGATCAGCGACAGCTTGCCCAGACTGTTCACCCCAGTCGCCTCCACATAATCCAGAGCCGTATTCACCGTAGCATTAGCCAAGGCCGACCAGGTCAGCCCATCGTCCCCAGAACGCATCAAACGCAACAGGTCCTCCTGTAGCCCATTCAGCTCCCGGTGAAAGTACCGGAAACGCAAAGTCGCATCCAAATTCGTATTGTTCGCCGGCTCCACCTCAAAGAAACGCCTTACCGACTGGTGGCTCCCATCGGATAGCGGATAATTTCCCCTACGCACCGAAGTCGCCCCCAGGTTACTGCCACTGGTGATCGACAGCCCCAGATTCCCCGGATCCACCGCCGAAGGCGCATTCAGCACCGCCCCAGCATAAATATAGCCAGCGGCACCCGTCACATAACTCTCATTGCGCTCGTTCAACAGCAGCCCCGTATTCCCCAGATTCAAATTGAAGCCATTCAGCTCCAGATAGCCCGAAACAAAATCCACACTCCCCTGCACCGCCAGATCACTCCCCAAAGCCAACCTGCTCCCCATGTTCTTGGCCAGCGACAGGTTGACCAAAGGCGTCATCCCACGGACCTCGCTATTGGCAGCCCCCGAGAACACCCATTGCCCAGCCCCACTCATCAGCCCAGAACCATAATCCAGCGAAAGGTCCCGCAGGTTCACCTGCGCACCCCCATTCACCACGACCGAAGTACCAGCGGATACCTTCACCTGCCCGACAGCAGACGATACCCCAAGCGCACAGCCCAAAAAGAGCGTTAAAGAAGTATACCTCATTTTATTTAATAGATAAAGAATTATAGGACAACCAAAGGCCATCCCATAGCGTTTATTGATCAGCAGCACAAAATAAAAGCTGACAACCTGTTTGTTTAGTTTGGTCGGAGAGCATCGATCCCCAGCAAAACCAGCACAAAGCTAAGTCACTGACAATCATTACTCCCGAAAGCAAATGTAATCAAGAATCTCTTATCACAAGGTTGTGAGTAAAATTTATTTTTCATCAAAAATAAAACGCTCAAAACGCCCCAAAATCAACAAAATATCCCAGTTAAAATCCAGCAGTCCTACCAATCCCCCAAACAAAAACAGCCCCGCACCGAAGGTTGCGGGGTTGTTGGTTTTAAGAGTTTTTCATTTCGCTGGGGTCTTGCTCAATGGCAGTCCACAGTTGTAGCACCATCCACATCGACCATCGCGATTAAACGCCAGCTCCTACCACTGATCCTTGTCGCGTGGAGGTGGATCACTCCTTAACGAATCCGGTCCCATATGTCTGGAGTACGTCGTAGAGTCCAAACCCGGAACCCTCTCCAAGGACTTGGTCTCTGAAATGAGTACTTTAGGGCTGATAGGAGCCAACTGATCCACGAATTCATCTTTGCAGGATGAGGAAAATAAGGCTACCGATAACAGTAGCGAAGCTTTTTGTTTTCATTTTTATGTATAGATTAAGATTTATTTGCGATGGCTTTGAATGGTGATCCCCGACTACTGCCTTGCCACAGTAGCTTGTCCTATTTGATATGAGATCAGTTCAGGTAAGCAAATGGATCTTCCAGTTTGTATTTGGGACTTCTCTTTAGGAACTCATTGAAAAAAGCCGTATGTGTTCCGCCCATCAGGATAAATATCCGATCATTTTTCTCCAAGGGGATCTGATTGAGGTTGGAGAACATGACCAGGTTCCTGTGGTAGAACTTCGCCGCTTCGTCCGCACCTTCGGATTTCCCCTTACTAGAGATATAGGTCAGCATATCCGCATTGAGATTGATCATACTCTCCAGGTACTGCGGATGGTTGTTGAGACGGAAAAGATCATAGAAGGGAATGCCCTCCTCCGGATTTTTCTTTTCGTTTTCTTCGATCAGCTGCCAGTACTTGTTGTTAGTCTGCTTATCCACAATATTTTTGACCTTGTTGCCGATCTTGTAGTCATAGCCTTCTCTAAAATCGATCCCAAATATTTTTCCCGCACCACTCAATCTTCCCACCTCGTAGGCCAGCAGTTCCCTTTCATCCGGATCACGGAACTTCTTTGTCGGATGCTGGAGGTAGTCCAGGTAGTCTGCCCTTCTGCTGGAATCATTTTTTGGTCGGTCCTCGATGACGATGATCGTTGGTCTGAAAGCTGCCAGTTTCTTGGCCAGGCCCCTAATGTCCTGCTGGTTTTTTAAGTCCTTCTCGTCAAAGGCTGTCGAACTTGCATCGGAGGTTTCGCCCATATGGAAAGTAGCGATATTGAGTACGGGAACCGCATCCTCAAATTTGTCCCGATAGATTTTTCGCTGGTCGTAACGGGTCTTCTCGGAACAGGAAACCAAGGCTAATAATAAAAATAAGGCGGCAATCTGTAAGCTATTTCTCATGGTATGGGCAATTTATGGTATTGGGCATGTAAAAGTCTTATCTGGGATGACCGGCTAAAAACCTATGTTCTTAACCGTGCTATCCATTTGGGCAAAACTAACCAAATAAATTTATATCACAATACTGTGATATAAATTAAAGCATGCTGCGAAGGAAAAACCCGTTTGACAGTCCTGGATACCTATTGCCCCTAGCCATAGGCATACTGTTCAACTGGCTGGCTATGTTTATGGGACAGATTTTTTGATGATGGCCAAAAAAATCGCAACTTGCACCAAAGTACCACCCTATGGCAAGAAAAGTGACAGATGGACCGATTAGGAACAAGGAGCGCACCAAAGCGAACCTGATCAAGGCCGTTGGGAAGATCCTCAAAAAAGAAGGTTTCCCCGGACTGACCCTGAGCAAAGTGGCCGACACCGCCAAAGTGGACAGACGCCTCATCTATGATTATTTTGGAAACCTCGAAGGACTGGTAAAGGCCTACCTGAACGAAAGGGACTATTGGAAGATCGACCCCGAGCAAGTGGAACAGCTTGTAGCGGCCAACCAGGCCGACGCCGGAAAGACCCTGGCCTATCAGGTATTGGAAAACCAGTTTGATAGTTTGATCAACAGCGAGGAAATGCGCCAGATCATCACCTGGGGACTCTGCGAAGAAATGCCCATCCTGAAAGAACTCGACCTCAAACGCGAGCAGACCGGCCACCAGATCTTCAGTGCACTCATCGACGAAAAATTCAAAGACAGCGATAAAAACTTCCGGGCCATCTACGCCCTTTTGATGGGCGGGATCTATTACCTCACCCTACATTCGGGCAAGCTCAACAATCCCTTCTGCGGCATAGACATCCAACAGCCCTCAGGAAAAGCGGAAATCAAAAAAGCCATCCAACAGCTCATCGATCTCACCTATGGTGAAAGCTAAGTCCCCCAGGATTGTATGTACCTGTCCATCCGCTCCATGTCTTCCTGCATCAGCGTTGGATCCCCTTTTTGCGCCCTCAGCTGCTCGATCGCACTGACAAAGCCCAACACCCCCTGCTTGAACCAGGGGAACTCATCGGCCAGCGAGCTCAATTTCGCGATCGCCTTTAATCCTTCACCACCATCGGAAAGGAAGACCGCATGCTCCATACGGAAAAACGGACACCAGTAATACTCCTCGGCAAGTGCCTCCCAAGCTTCCCCATCGGCATTCCCCGCCCTCAGGAAATGAGCCGCAAATATCGAAGAATCGATATAATCCGGTCCAAAAAAGAAATAGGCCAGTAGCGCAATCTCCTTACTATCATCCGCAATGAGCTTCGCCTCGATCACCCCATTGATCAAAGCATGCGCCAGTTCCCTATCCTCCCGCGCATCCGAAAGATGCAACACACTCGCATACTCCACCCTCACGATATCCAGATCCGGACGAAGCCCATAGGCAGCCTTGGCATAGCGCAAAGCCTCGCCCTTCATATCCAAACAGCGGTACAATTTGGAAAGGGCCACAATCAGGCGGATATCCTGAAAATCCTCCTGCACCACCTGCTCCTGTTGAAAAGATAGCGCCCTGGTCGGATAACGGTCCTTGATCCAGCGTTCCAGCACCTGCCATTTCTCCAAATTTACCAACTGCGTATCATCCCAGTGCTCAAACAGTACCGCCCTACGGTCCCATATCGATTGGATCCCCTTCCACTGCCCATAGGTCCCCCCAAAAGCCTCATGCTCCAGGTAGGTCTGCCCATCCGTATCCGTCAGGTCCAGCCTGATCTTCAGACCCGGCGTACTGTAATATCTTTCCACCGAGCCATAGAGTTCCTCCCTAAACCTCTCGGGCGTATTGGCTGCCAGGGCTTCCGACCTTCCCAACATTTTCAACAACAGTTCCTCCTCCTGCCCGGAAAGCTTTTCCTGCCCCGCATCAGCAGCACCGCCAACAAGTTCCGGCTGCTCCCCAACTTCCGTCCCCAGCACTTTATTTTCAATAGGTACCTCCTGCTTAGCAGTACCCCCAAACCATCTTTTAAGAAAATTCATCATCAAATCATTTGAGCAGACAAATTAAGCCTTTCCCCCAGCAATCCCTAAAAAACTTATCATTAGCCCAACCAATTTCCACACGACTAGCTTACCAAAGTTATAAATCCCACCTGCTCTCACACGCCAACCTGTGCAGCAAAGCACCAGATCCTACCGACAAATCCACCCCCTCCCTCAAAACATCCCCAGCCGAACACCGTTATCTCCACGTAACCATCGCGATAGATCCATCTGGGCAGAACAAACAACGACCCAATGGAAATAGACATCAACGACACCTCGGAAGTACTACAGGTCATGGGCTACATCACCCCCTTGCCCGAACCCTTCCAACAGCGCATCAGCAGCCAACTATTGACCGAGACCTTCAAGGCCAAACAACTCCTGCTATCCCCCGGAGACATCGCCCGACGCGTCTACTACATCAAACAGGGCTTCCTACGGGCCTACTTCACCGACCCACAGGGCAGAAAGCACACCACCTGGTTCATGGGCAAAGGCGACGTCATGATCTCCGTCTACAGCTTCTTCACCCAGAAGCCCGCCCAAGAATACATCGAAGTCCTACAGGACGCCATCCTACAGTCCCTCACCTGGAGCCAGCTGCAATCCTATTATGCCGATTTCAGGGAAGGCAACCTCATCGGCCGCATCATCACCGAAAAATACTACATCCTTTCCGAACAGCGCAGCATCTTCCTGCGTACCCAGACCCAGGAGGAACGTTACCAACAACTCCTGCAAAAGCATCCCGACATCCACCAGCTCACCACCATCGACAACATCGCCTCCTACCTGGCCATCAGCCGGGAAACCCTCAGCCGCATCCGCAACAAAACCATCAAAAACAAATAAATCACCCAACCCAAAACCTAAACCCCAAAACCTAAACACATGAAAACCACAAAACCAACTACCCCAGCCCAACCATTCATCCACCTGTTTACCCTGCTCAGCCTGTTGCTATTCACCACCTGCCAAAAAGAGCCCCTCAAGCCAAACCACCAAACCCACACACCCCAGAACAAACTCAGCATCCAACGGGCCAAAGCCTGGTATGACCAACAACTTGATACCATCTACCACCCCCTGAACCAGCCCATCGACTGGAACCAGGCTATCAGCTCCAGCACCAAAAACAGCTCCACACTTAGCATCCCCCTCAAAGGCAGCCCCACCTTCCAGCACGTCAAACAAGGCTTCCGCCAGCTCCAGTTCCGCCTCGACAGCAACCTAACCATCAGCGCCCGCATCCTGGAGATCATCCCCGACGCCATCCAATACCAGCAACAACGAACAATCCACAGCAACAACTTCAGCGGACGCATCTTCGCCTACAACCTCAACTACCAGCTCCAGAGCGGCATACTCTATAGCCAGGGCAAAGCCATCGGCAGCGCCAGACCCGCTAGCGCCCAGGAACGCCAGGCCATCCAAAATCAAAACCTAAACATCAGCATCCCCGGAGACCAAAGCATCCCCACCAACCCAAGCAGACAACTCGAGCGCATGATGGTCAGCACCACCTGCTACTGGACCTCCTATAGCTATGTAGACGCCGAAGGCACCCTCACCGTCTACGCCGAAAGCCACTGCAGCTTCTACATCGACAATTACAACTACGACATGCTCCCAAGCATCGACCATTCCGGCAACACCGGCGGTGGAGGTGGTGGCGGTGCCCCCATCACCCATCCCCAGCCCGAACCCGCCCAACCCTCCAACCTGCCCATGGAAGAACAAGCCTCCAAAGACCCCAAAAAACTCATGGACTGCTTTGGTACCAGCCTCAACCCCAACGCCGCCTATCAGGTCAAGATCCTCGTCCAACAGCCACAGCCCGGCACCAGCTTCAACATCGGCCAGAACGCCTTCGGCCACGTCGCCATCCAGCTCACCAAAACCGAAGGCAACAGCACCATCACCCAGACGCTCGGCTTCTATCCCACCGGAACCGGCCTCGACAAACTCAACAGCAACAGCCGCATCGTAGACAACGGCGGACTGGAATACAACACCAGCGCCACCTACTACACCAACGCCCAAAACTTCCAAAACCTCATCAACTACATCAAAAACCCACCAAGCAACTACCACTACACCGACTTCAACTGCACCAGCTTCGTCTACCAGGCCGCACTCAAAGCCAATCTCCCCATCCCCAACCCCAGCACCCAGATCGGCCTTGGCGGACCCGGCGGGGTAGCCACCGCCATGACCCCAGCAGGCATGGCCAGTGCCCTGAACAACTACAAAGCCCAAAACCCCAGCGCCGACATCTCCAACGCCACCATGCGTGCCACAGCCAGCAAAGGCGAATGCAACTAGTCAGAGAGCATAGAGCGAAGAGCAAAGAGCAAGGAATAAAGATTAAGGAGCAAGGATCAATAAAGAACGAAGACCAATCAAAAAAGAATAAAGAACAAAATAAAAAAGCAGCCCACATGAAAACAACAGTCAAAAAAAATCCAGCAAGCCTCAAACTTGCTGGATATCTCCTCATCATTATCATCATCCTGAGCAACACCCCACCCGCCCAATACTTCCTATTGCCCCACTACAGCTACCAGAACCAGGACGGCAGCTTCCAATACAGCGAAGAACCCGGCAAGGGCATGGACTTCCAAGCAGGCCTCATCCAATTCCAGGCCTGGAAACAGCAACACCCCCACAACCCCAACCATACCCTCTACAGAAAATTTCAGATCCGGCCATGGGCCTTCTGGGAATGGTGGCAGTATCTCTTCAACAACGAAAGGTTCAGTATAGATAAACGGCGGTAAAACCAACCGCCCAAATCAGGCTCCGATGGAAACAAAATCCATTCAAATAAAATGGACTAAATGATTAGCAAATCTCGGTATAATTGTCCTGGCACAATCAAAAAATTCTCATCAAAGTTGCCTAATTAGCGAAAAGTAAAATTCCCACCCTAGTGTTGCTCCGACATCCTACTCTTGGAGTAGCTAAAACTGCTATGCTTTCCTTAATCAGTTTTTCAAGAAATTCAATAAACAGAAGAAGCTTCTTTACCTTCAAACTTCAACTGACGAAACCGATTGTTTTCTCGAAGTAATTCGATATCATAGCCGCTTTTTTCATTCAGATAAATTCTAATTTCTGCGTTCACAAGCTTTCCGGACATCAAATGACCCGCAAATTTCCTATCACCTGAAATAAAATGAAAGTGAAACGGAGAAAGATCAACATTACTTAATAAAGATGGCGTAAAATAACCGACCATGGTTCCTTTGATATTTGTTGCCTTGTATAAAGGTCTCACTTTCATTAATGTTGCAAGCTCAGTCGTATCAGCGGGAGAAATAGGTTCCGCACCACCCACGGCAATCTCTGCCCAAGTTGCCTCTATTTTAATCGCATATGGTAGATTTTGAGTGGAAAGCATTTCCTGGACTTTACCTTGTAGCTCCTCGAAACTTCCTGTGAAAGATAACCTTTTCTCCACACCAGTCTTAAAATAAGTAAGCGAAGTAAAAGGCGATTTGAGGTTATCTGGTGCTACTTCCACTTTTCCGGAGGGTGGAATCCTGTAAATAATTCCATCCAGGGCAACAAGTTCTCCGTTGAGATGATTAAATGTTCCCAGCCCGAAATCTCCGTGTGCTTTTAATTCTTTCACCGTATGAGTGCCTTCATAAATTCCTCTGCACATCGCGTCAATCATAGAATAATGCCAAATTCTTTTATCATTGGATTTTTTTTGATTTTTAGTAGGCTGTTGCGCAATCCCCGAAAAAGAAATGAACAAAGCCAAAAAAGACAAATTAAAGATTGTTTTTTTCATACTAATTGGGAATGATGTTGTTTAAAATATTTGATAAAAACCTATTTCTTCTCATAATAATTATCCTTACCCTCCATCCAGTCTTTTCTTACCGGACTGAAAAAATCGATATCAATGGTATCATCCTCTAAAGCCGTAAAACTGTGCGGAACATTGGGTGGAATGATAATTCCCTGCCCTGCTTTTACAATATATTCTTTGTCCAGAATATTCACTTTTACACTTCCTTTGGTAATCAGAGAATACTGTTCGTTGGAATGCTGATGGGTTGGAACCACCGCTCCTTTTTTATAGGTAAAATATCCGATAGTTCCCTGTTCACCGGAAATCATTCCCCTTGTGAGGAGTTGATTCACGGGTTTCGTAGGTAATTCCTTTAAGGTAAATGTCTGAACGTTCTGTGCAGCAACTGATACTGCAAAAAATAAGCTTAAGCAAAATAATATAGTTTTCATTCTATTGATTTTTAATTAAAATTGTTCTTGCTGAATCTGATGCAATTATCAGTCCTCCCGCAAGCATAATAATGTCTTTGATGACCAACCTTCCTGCTCCCGACAGATAAGGAAATCCGTGCTCGGAACCTCCCAAATCAGGCACATAGGCTTCAGGTGTTGTAACCAGAAAGGAAAGGGTAACCAAAGACATCCCGAAAGTGAGTAAACCGCCCAGCAAACCTATTTTTGGAAACCAGATTCCCAGCAGGGTCAGTAAACCGATGGCAACAATTGCTGTTCCCAATCCGTAAGCAAAAGTGTAAGTTCCGTTTTCAGTATTCCATTTAATATTGTCAGGGACAACTTCACCTTCTTTATTTTTATGTAAATTGTATTCACCTGGATGATTGTAAAGAAAGTTCATCACCGGGCTATTTGCCACAAAGGGAACAATGCCGTCAGCTTCGTATTGGAAAGCTTTCAAACCTCCAATCCAGGCCATGACCACAAAAATTGAGATCCTTAAAAAGTGGATAAAGTACTTTTGGCTGTCAGCGATGATTTGAATGATGTTTTTCATTTCGTTAATTTTAAATCTTAATTTTAAAGACCTTAAAAGGCTTTTTAAACTGCGCTGTCCCATCGTGAAACCAAGGCATCAGCTGAATCTGAGAATTGGAAATGTATAAATAGCCATCTTCAGAAATGCTGTAACTGTCTGGCCAGATCAGTTGTTCATCATCCTTTACAATCGTCTGCATTTTCAAATCCGGAGTAATTTTTACGATTGAATTCTGCTCCAAATCTCCAAAATATAGATTCCCTTTTTTGTCGAAGATCATTCCGTCCGTCGTGATGAATTTGCCCAAATCTTCTACACTTTTGTTTAAAACAGTCTCAGTTGTCTTAAAATCTCTCAACAAATCGGTTTTAATTCTATACAAACGGTTATCTGTAAGCGGCTTGTAGTACACATATTGATTATCGGGAGTGAGCGCAATACCATCTGAATTCACTTTAAGTGAAGAACCGTCACCTTTTTTTTAAGCTCCGTCCCCAATGGAGAAAAATGATAATTCGGGTCAGATTTTACAGAAGGGGAATTGGCTAAAACCAATCTTGATTCTCCTGTGTTAATATTCAAAACAATGATTCCACCTGTATTTGAATTGCTTAAGTAAGCAAAACCATTTTCATTATCCACCCGGATATCGTTGATGTAAACATCTTCTCGTACTACATTTTCTGGAAATCTGTATATTTTCTCGATTTTATTAGTGGCTAAATTTATTTTAACCACTTTACTGCTGTGCTGGTATACTTTTCCAAGCCCGATTCCTGCTGCATCTACCACCCAAAGAAATCCTTTGTCATCAGTCACCACTGCTTGAACGCATACAAATTTATTTTGGCCATCTTCTCCTTTTTTTAAAGCTATTCCATTCAGCATCGGGATAAGGAACTGGTTTTCCATCTTTCACCTCAACCACTGAATAGGAATGCGAATCCAGCCAATAAGGATAATTCACAAAAACTCGGTTGTCTTTTGCTACAGCAACACCTGTTAATTGATAAGTACTGTCTGCAAAAACTTCTTCTAAAATTGGCTTTTGTTCAGCAACCTGCTCAATTGTGTTTTCTTGAGCATCGGCTTTGGTTGATGAATTATTATTGCAAGCTGTAAACAATGTGACCAACATTGCAATAGCCGTTAAATATGTCAATTTCATAATTTTAAATTTTGATTTAAAGCGTTATCACTATTTTACCCACCGTTCTGCCCGTTTCCTGCTCCAAATGAGCTTCTCTCATTTGTTCGAAAGGAAAAACCTTTGAAACATGAGGTTTTACAGCACCACTTTCCAAGAAAGAAGCAATCTGTTTCATATCCTCACCGCTGGATTGGACTAGAATGAAATAACCTTTCACTCCTTTAGAGTTTGCCTTTGAAGTGACCTCTTCATTCAATCCTGTCGGAATACTGATGATGGAACCACCTTCTTTGGTCACTTCAAGAGAATGGTCGATATTATCTCCTCCAATCGTATCCAACACAAAATCAAAAGTTCTGCCCGCTGATTTCCAGTCGAAACCGTGATAGTCGATATGTGAATCTGCTCCTAGGCCCAAGACAAAATCTTTGTTTTTAGCGGAAGAAGTTCCCGTTACTTTTGCTCCCAAATGTTTGGCAATCTGTACCGCAATATGTCCTACACCACCTGATGCGGCGTGAACCATAACATTTTGTCCTTTCTGAATATTTGCATTGTGAACCAAAGCCTGATACGCCGTAAGCGCCACCAAAGTAGAAGCTGCGGCATCTTCAAAAGAGATATTTTTTGGTTTTAATGCCAGTTGATTGGCTGGAGCCGCTACAAATTCTGCATACGCTTTTCCGTGTCCGGGAAAATTAACCATTCCGAAAACTTCATCGCCTATTTTAAAATCTGAACTTTTAGTTTCTTCCACGATCCCGGAAATATCCCAACCCAAAATCAATGGATTTTCTGTTTTTATTCTTCCATAAACGCCTTTTCCAGAACGGCTTTTTGTGTCTACAGGATTAATACTGATAGCTTTTACTTTTATCAATACTTCACCTTCGTTAATGGCAGGTCTCGCCAATTCCACATATTCTAAATTTTCTACGCTACCTGCTTCTTTTAATATGATTGCTTTCATAATTTCTTTTTAAATGTTATATATGATGTTTGATCTTTTTACTTAGTTATTTAGAGGTTTTGCATTGATTTTCAACTTGTAAATCACAACGGGAAGTTCCACTTTGCTTTTTCCGTTTTGAAATGCCGCCAAACGGTTGAGCTGACCTGTGGGAATCCATAGATAGCCGTTGTCATCAATCCATAAAGCATCTGCCCAAAGCAATCTTTTGTCTTTAATGACCAGACTTTCTTTTCCTTCTGGTGATATTTTAATGATTTCGCTTTTATTGACATCGCTTACATAAATATTTCCGTCTGCATCGATGGCTGTTCCTCCTGTTGATGGGGTTTTATAGAATAATTCTACTTTCGATGCCAGATCTTTTTCAGATATATTTTCATCATTCAGATATTGCGTTTCCACTCTCCAAAGCGGACCGCTTGCAGGCTGAAAGTAAAGCCATTTCCCATCGGGAGAAATTTCCAATTGGTCTGCGTGGATTCTCACTTCATTTCTTTTTTCATCTTTCATGATTTTCCCTTCCGCTTTTATGGGTAAATTATCCGTGGTTGAAGGTTGATTTTCTAAAACTCTTCTTCCTTTACCTGTCGTTTTATCCAAAATAATTAAAGCCGGTTCTCCCGCATCTGTCAGATAAATGATGTTTCTCGAAATTCTTAGATCATCAATAAAAGTTGAAGGTTTTGCAAGTCCAGTAAGGGGAATTATCTGTTGAATGGTATTGGTTTTAATATCAATCGAAACCAATTTTAATGCATTTCCTGATAACGGATTTTGTCCCATTGAAGGTGTTCCGGTATCCACAATCCAAAGCTGACCATTTACGATACGTATGGAATTCGTCCTTACAAACTTTTCGTTTACATCTTCACCAGGTTGCCAATTGTTCCAATCTTCATTGGGGTAGGGAATGATTTTCCCATCTTTTAAAACTTCGCCCACACTCATTCCTTTTCCGCCTTCTATTTTAGGGAAGTTGACGAATATTCTTCCATCGGAACTTGTGGTTACACCGTTCCAAACTAAGTTCGAAGTTGCTACTTGCTGTAATTGTGCATTGGCAAATCCGCAGATAAGCAGCAGAGGTAAAAGGCTAAATGTAATTTTCATATTTATTTGATTTCAATAATTTTGATAGTACAAAGTTACCTTCAACTATACCTGAATAAATAGTACATTTCGAGGAATAAATAGCACAGATTTACATAAACTAAAAATCCTCCACCTGGGAGGATTTTACTTTAAACGGTATAAAAAAGCTTTTGGAATGTATCGATACCCTTCTTCATTTCTTTCGATAAAGCCTAAACCGGGATATGGCAAATGATCTCCAAAAAGGAGTTGGTTTGAAGATGCTAATTTTTCAAGAAGATTTTTTTCGTGTTTTAATACCTAATTCAAAATCAGAATCAATTTGATTACCCCATTCAGGATGCGCGATCAACAATATGTGCTGAAAAGTATCAGCTATATGTACTAATTCTTCTCCCTCAGATGTAATGGTAATAATTGTGTGTCCAGGCGTATGACCTGGTGCATGTTCCAATCGAAGAAAACCAAACAGGTCGGCGCTATCTTCATAAAAAGTAAGTTTTGAATCGATTGGTTTAAAATGGTCTCTTGCAAACTGGATTTCAAAATCGGAAAATTGATTTTTCGTACCTTTTGAAAAGTCAGGTTCCTCAGACATCCAGAATTTATATTCTGTTTCTGAAATATAATAATCAGCATTTTCAAAAACCAATTTGCCTTCTTTGTCAACAACTCCTCCAATATGGTCAGGATGGGCGTGAGTAAAGACAATATCCGTTATTTCTTGAGGACTAACACCTAAATTCGCCAGGTTTTCAATTAACTTGCCACCAAGAGGTGAAAGCATAACACCACTACCTGTGTCCATTAGAATATTTTTCTTCCCGTCTGTTATTAAAAGAATATTACCTGCCAATTCTAATTTGTCTTCCGTAAGCCTATTTTCATTTAAAAATTTTTTGAGTTTCTCTTTTTCAATATTAGGTGCAAACATTGGCTGAATGTTTTCAATTTCAATAACTCCATCTGTAATCACAGCCAAATGAAGTTTTCCTAATTGGAATTTAAAATATCCCGGATTTTTAATGTTGTTGAGTGTATTCATTTTTTTATAAATTTGTTGATACAAAATTAAAGCAAGTAACTATCTAAAAGATATTACTATCTTTTTAGATAGCACTATCTTTTAAGTAAGTAATGGAATATTATGGCTAGAGTAACTGACGGTACTGAACAAAAAACTTGTATGGAAATAATGCTTCCAATACAGGACTCATTAGAAATTTTAAAAGGAAAATGGAAATTACCAATTATCGTTTCTTTATCTTTCGGAAGTAAAAGGTTTAGGGAGCTTGCAAGAGAAATTCCTAAGATTACAGATAAGGTTTTATCAAAGGAACTAAAGGAATTGGAGACAAATCTATTAATTACCAGAACCGTACATGACACATTTCCCCCAACAGTAGAATATGAAATCACTGAACACGGATTGTCCTTAGAAAAAGTAATTATGGCGATGAAAGATTGGGGACTGGAACATAGAAAAAAAGTCACAGCAAGTTGATTCTTGCTATGACTGTAACAAATTGTAATGCAGTTTTAATTTCAGTTCATCTGCAATTTCCTAAACTCTAAAGGTTTCATTCCCGTCTGTTTCTTGAATAATCTTGTGAAATAAGATGCATTTTCAAAGCCTAATTCATAAGCAATTTCAGCCACCCCTTTTTCGCCCAATCTCAATAGGTTTTTCGCTTCAGAAATCATAAAAATATGAATCAGTTCCATTGCGGTTTTTCCGGTTTCCTGTTTTAATAAGTCACTTAGGTATCTTGGCGAAACAAAAAGTTGATCGGCTAAAAAAGCAACATTCGGAAGACCATTTTTCTCTAATAAGCCTTCATCCAGATATTTTTTCAACGCGTCATTAAACTTGGAAGCTGTCTTGCCTGTTACCTGCGCTCGGTCGATAAATTGCCTTTTGTAATATCGCTGCGCATATTTTAAAATCGATGAAATATGACTTAAGATAATCTCACGGCTGTACTCATCGGGGTTATTAAAATATTCTCCCTGAATTTTTGAGTGGAGTTCCAGTATAATCTGTTCTTCTTTTGGCGAAAGATGCAGTGCTTCCGTTACTTCATAATCGAAGAAGCTATATTTTTCAATTTCCTTGAAAAGCTCGTGTCCATTCAGGTAATCTTCGTGGATCATCAGCATATAGCCTTTTTCTTCGAATTGAAGGTCCTTCAGTTCTATGATTTGACGTGGTTTTGCAAAAAACAAACAACCATTATCGTGGTCGTATTGCGTACGACCGTACATAAAAACTCCCGATTTTATTTTTTTGAAAGCTATCACATAACAATCTGTTGTAAACTCCCGGTTTCCCAAAGTACAGGCCGATTGGCATCCAATCATACTAAAGAGCGGATGTTCAGGAGCATCCCAATGATTCCCCAAATGCAATTCGGTAAGGGTTTTATAATGTGTCATTACTGTTGAATTTGAAATACTAATTTACTGTTTTTTTAATGACCGTGAGCGGCTATACTCACTTCTTTCCATTCTTGGATATCATTTAATCTTTTGGTGTAAACCTCGTTCACAGCATGATACGCAATTTTACCCAACAATAACCTTTGTGGAGGATTTTGATTGGCGATAAGATTCAAAACAGGTTCTACTGTTGCTTCCGGTTTTCCCCAAGTTTCAGGATTTTCCCCACTTTCGGCAAATGCAACACGAACAGGGTTATAATCTCCAATCTCCGAAGAAGTCTGAACTGCCGAAGCTCCAGCCCAATCTGTGGCAAATCCGTTTGGTTCAATTAAAGTCGTTTTAATTCCAAGATGAGCTGTTTCTGAACCAATCGTTTCAATTAAACCTTCTAGCGCAAATTTTGAAGCATTGTACAGCCCTAAAAGCGGCAAAGTCGTTAACCCCAAAAAGCTGGAAACTTGGAGGATATGTCCGCTTTTCTGTTTTCTCATCACTGGTAAAACGGCTTGCGCCACCCAAAGCGAACCGAAAAAGTTGGTTTCCATCTGGTCTCTCGCCTGCTGTTCTGTCGTTTCTTCCGTTGTTCCGAATAAACCAAAACCTGCATTGTTAATCAATACATCAATTTTGCCGAAATGGGTTTCAATTTTTTCTACCGTTTTAAAAACTTCCGTGCGGTTGTTTACATCGAGTTGTAAAGGCAAAATATTGTCTCCGTATTTGTCTTTCAAATCCTGCAATGAAGAAACGTTCCTTGCGGTTGCCGCTACTTTGTCTCCTCTTTGCAAAAAGTGCTTCAGCCCATAATTTTCCGAATCCTTTTGATGCTCCTGTGATAAAAACAATTTTACTCATTGTTTTAATTTTTTAGTGTTATTTAATGAAGCAAAGTTATCATCAAACCCAACCGAACTGGTAGCTCATTTTAGCTGAAAAATAGCACAGAAATACGTTTTGTAAAAAATTTACAAATGAAAAAGCCTGCCGAAATTCATCTGGAAGGCTTCCACTTAAAACTAAATACGTATGTTAAAACACTTCTTAAATAGACTGTGCCAACGGAAAATCGATAGGAATCTGAGTGTTAGCAAATACATAGTTGGTAAAGCTTCTGAGCGCCACCAAAGCAGTCAGTTCAACCAAAGCTTTCTCATCGTATCCTGCGTTGAAGAAATTTTCTAAAGCTCCGTTTCCTGCATTTCCTTTATTGTTTGCAATGGAGTGAGCCAACTTAATCGTAGCGTCTAATTTTGCCTCAGAAAAACTTCCTTTTCTGATTTCCAGCGTATCTTCTTCTGTAAAACCTCTCATTTTCGCCAATGTAGTGTGCGCTGCCAAACAGTAATCACATTCATTGACTTGCGAAACGATTAGATTAATTGCTTCTCTTTCTTTTGCTGTAAACGATGAGTCGTGCGCCAAAGATGCCTCAGTTTCCAACATCGATTTTAAAGCGGGTGACGAATAGCCTATGGTTGCATACAAATTGGGAATTTTTCCCATTTTTTTCTCTACAGATTCTAAAATTGTTTGAGATTCAGAGTTTAACTGGTCTTTTTGAGGTACTGAAATTGTTTTCATTATTTATATGATTTAAATCGTTTCATTTTGATGATACAAAGTTAAATCAGCTTAAACCCTAAAATGTAGCTCATTTCAGCGAAAGAATAGCACAGAAATACCCATAGTATTAAATGCTTCTCTTTCGATACGAAGAAGGGGATTTACCTTTATATTTTTTAAAGATCCTGTTTAAATGACTTTGGTCTGTAAAACCAAATTCTAAAGCAATTTCATTAATACGCATATCAGTTAACATTAAACGGCTTTCAATGAGCTTCAACTTATAAAGCATAATATATTGTTGCAGGCTTTCTCCGGTGTGTTTTTTAAAATATTCGCCCATATATTTTGGAGAAAGATGAAACTGTGCCGCCAGTTGGTTGACTTTTAATTTCTCTGGCTCGAAAATATGTTGATGAAGGTAATTAATGATAGGCATTACACTGGAAATTTTACCATTGAAAACTTCCTTTTCCTGCAAAGTAAGATTGCGGGCAGCATAGGTAATAATGGTATTTATTAATTGTTGAATGACTTGCTCCTGATGAGGTGCCTGGCTTGCCCTTTCACGAATTAAAGCTTCGACGGCGGCACGGATAAACGGCTTGTCGGTAACGGTTTTTAGAATGCAACCCGGAAGATGATTGTGGCTGTTAAAAATATATTCCAGCTCACGGATGTTTTGGCTGTTTTGGGTTTTAATATAATCGTTATTAAACCTGATGAAGAAAAACTGGCTCAACGATTGAACCTCGAAACTATGCAGATCCTCTGGAAAAATCAGGAATAATTTGTTAGGCGCATAAGGAAGTTGATGCTCATTAATGATTTGGATGCCTGTTCCTTCCATCACAAAAACCATCTCAAAAAAAGTATTTTTTCGGGGTTTGGCGGTGTACTCGTGCGTTTCGAGCCATTCTAATTCATAGGTACTGTATAAATTTTGCACTTCCATACCTGCAATTTTACAAAAAAATCCAGTAAAAAACCTTGTTTCCTTCCTTGTGTTTAGTTGAACTTTGTAAAAAACTTTATTATGAATGATATTTCTTATCTGATGTTACGTCTGGTGGCGGGCATCAGTTTTTTCGGGCACGGTTTGGTAAGGTTACCAAAATTGAATGCTTTTAGTCAATGGATGACTGGCAGTTTTTCAAAATCAATGTTGCCACAAAGTTTGGTTACGCCTTTTAGCTACGCCTTGCCAGTGGCAGAATTCACTATCGGTATATTACTAATCTTGGGCATATTTTCTCCTAAAGTAATTATCGCAGGTTGGGTTGTGATGCTCCTATTAATGTTCGGCACTTGCCTAATAGAAAATTGGGAGGCTTTACCATCGCAAATGATACACGCCATCATCCTTGTTGCGCTGTACCAATTCATCGCTGCAAACAGCATTTCACTAGACCAATTTTTTAAAAAATAAAAATATGATTGACAGAAGAAAGTTCATAAAACAAGGCAGTTTGCTTACCACAGCGGGCTTGGTTGCAAGCGCCGTACCATTTTCTGGAATGGAGCAAAGCGGAAAAAATATGCAACCAGAATCCAAATCAAAAAAATCAAAATGGTGGGATGGTTCAAGATTGGTGGTTTCAGTTTCTATGCAGTTTGAAGCCGGCGGGCAACCCGAAAATGCAGAAAGCCCTTTCCCTCAAAATATGGAAAAAGGCTATAAAGATTTACCGGCAACAACCTGGTATGAGTACGGATATAAAGAAGGTATTCCTCGGATGTTGGATAACTGGGATAAGTTGGGTGTAAAAATCACCTCGCATATGGTGGGCAGTGCAGTGCTAAAAAATCCGGCATTGGCAAAAGAAATTGTAGATCGTGGTCACGAAGCTGCTGCACACGGAATGAACTGGGCTACGCAATACACAATGTCATACAACGAGGAGAAAAAGTTTATTAAAGACGGTGTGGATGCCATCAAAAAAATTACTGGTTTTGATGCAATTGGTTATAATGCCAATTGGTTGCGCAGGGGCGAAAACACGTTGAAAATTTTACAGGAATTGGGATTTTTGTACCACATAGATGATTTAAGTAGGGATGAACCTTTTATTCAAAAGGTAAACGGAAAGGATTTTGTAACGGTTCCTTACACATTACGTTGCAACGACATTCAACTCATTGAAGGCAAAAATTTCTCTGTTGATCAATTCGTACATCAGGTGAAAATGGAGTTTGATCAGTTGTATGAAGAAGCCGCAAATCGCAGAAGGCAAATGTCCATCAGCTTCCACGACCGAATTGGCGGCACACCGCAAATGGTACAGGCGGCGAAAGAACTGTTCACATATATAAAAAAACACGAAGGTGTAAGTTTTAAGCGTAAAGACGAAATTGCGAAGATGGCTTTGGAAGATAAAACCACGATAAGAGAATGATAAGTGAAAGGTGTCAGTTGCGAAGAAATGTATAAGCCTTTCCGTAAAATCTACAATTGTGGTTTGGCGTGTTGCCGGAACTTTGCATTATAAATTTTAAACAAATTCATTATGAAAAGTACAGTATTCATCACCGGTGCATCATCGGGATTAGGAAAGGCAACCGCCAGATTATTTCAGCAAAACGGATGGAATGTAATAGCTGCAATGCGATCGCCGGAAAACGAAAAAGAACTGAATCTTCTTGAAAACGTTTTGTTGGTAAAATTGGATGTCACCAATTCACAACAAGTTCAGGAAGCAATAGCAAAAGGCACAGAAACATTCGGTTCGGTTGATGTTTTGCTAAACAGCGCAGGCTACGGATTGATGGGCGTTTTTGAGTCTTCAAATCCTAAACAGATTCAGCAACAATTTGAAGTGAATGTTTTTGGTTTGATGAATGTTACCAAAGCCGTTTTACCAATAATGAGAGCGCAGAAAAAAGGAACAATCATTAATATTTCTTCGTTCGGAGGAATTACCGCCGGAGCTTTTGCCAGCTTGTACAACAGCTCGAAATTCGCAGTGGAAGGATTTTCCGAAGCTTTACATTTTGAAGTTTCTGCGTTCGGAATTGATGTAAAAATCGTAGAACCTGGAAGTATCGCTACGAATTTCAGAAGCGGAATCGAAATGATTCAGAATACAATTGAAGAATATAATGCTGAATTGGCAGCATTCGTTCCGAAATTTACCAAACGCACAGAACATATTCCAAAAGCGAGCGCAGAGCAGGTTGCGGAAACTATTTTCGGGGCTGCAACAGACCAACTCCCCAAATTAAGATATGTAATTGGCGAAGATGCACAGTTTTATATCGACTTGAAAAACAAAAATTCCGAAGCAGATTTTTTGAGATTGATGCAGGCGTAATTCAGCAGAAAAGTTTAAATTTAATACTAAAATCAGAAAAATGCCGGAAGCTTTTATTTCCATAAAATCGGTTGCAGACCTTCATCGTTTTTACAATTACGGAAGCCCAAAACATCCTTTGGTGACGGTGATTGATTTGAAAAACATAAGCCGTTCTGACGAGAATTTTGCCAACTATTTTTACAGCCTTGATTTGTACACAATTGTTTTCAAAAAGTTCAAAGGAAGTTTAAAATACGGTCGTTCCCATTACGATTTTCAAGAAGGAACTTTGATGTTTACGGCACCCATCCAGGTAATGAGCCCGAGTGCAGATACTCAGATTGAGGAAGGTTGGTTTCTGGCATTTCATCCTGATTTTATTTACGGTTCAGATTTAGGTAAAAAAATACAGAAATACACCTTTTTTCAATACGAAAGCAAAGAGGCACTTCACATTTCGGAAGATGAAAAAGTTTTGCTTGATGAAGTGACTGCAAGAATCAAAAAAGAATATTCGCAGAATATCGACCGCCATACCCAGACGCTGATCTTAAATCAGATCGAAATGCTACTAAATTATGCTAGCCGGTTTTACGACCGGCAATTTTTCACCCGAAACAAAACCGGAAACGATGTAACCCAACGTTTTGAAAGTTTTCTTAATGCTTATTTTAATGAGGAACAATTGATAGAAAAAGGCATTCCCGATGTAAAATATTTTGCCGACAAACTAAATCTTTCTCCCAATTATTTATCAGACTTGCTCAGTAAATTTACAGGCAAAACAACTATAGAACACATTCATTTAAAGCTGGTCGATAAAGCAAAAAACATCCTTTTGGGAACTACAAAATCGGTAAGCGAAATTGCTTATGAACTCGGATTTGAACATCCCTCGCACTTCACTAAAATTTTCAAAACCAAAGCCGGAATTTCTCCGCTGCACTTCAGAAAACAGTTTCCTGAGCAGAATTAAAAACATATAAAACTACTTAACCGCTTCTTTTTTATATTGAACAGGCGTTACCCCAACCACTTTTTTAAATAATCTGGTAAAATATGACGGACTTTCGAAACCTAAATCATAGGCAATTCCTGCAACGTTGCTTTCTGAACTCAACAGCAGATTTTTAGCTTCTTTAATCAAATAAATATGAACGTGTTCCAAGGCTGTTTTTCCGGTTTCCTGTTTCAGAATATCGCTGAGATAACGGGGAGAAATCGCAAGTTCTCCAGCCATAAAATTAACGCTTGGCAAACCGTCATCAATATGTTTGTTCGCTTTGAAATACTCATCCAGAACCGTCAGGAATTTTTTAACCATACTTCCCGAAACATTCGGGCTTCGGTCTATGAACTGTCTTTTGTAAAAACGGTCAGAATATTTTAAAATAGAATCGATATGCGACAAAATAATTTCCCTGCTGAATTCGTCCGAATTTTCATCATATTCTCTTCTGATTTTCTCATAAAGTTCCCACATAATCACTTCTTCCGAAGGCGAAATGTGAAGCGCTTCATTGATCTCATATTCAAAATAACCGTACTTTTTGATTTGCTCGTTCAGTGGATGTCCCGATAAATAATCTTCGTGGAAAAACATCACAAAACCCTTTTCAGCAAACTGAACATTGCGAACTTCAATGATTTGTCTGGGCTTCATAAAAACTGCCGAACCATTGTTATGGTCATATTTAGTTTTCCCGTACAAAACATAGCCAGATTTGATCTTCTTTAAACCAATCATATAAAAATCTCCCGTAAAACGATCTTCCCCAACAGAATAGGTCATCAGTTCCTTACAGGTCATCAAACTTAAAAGAGGATTTTTCGGAGGTTCGAATCCACTTTTCTGGTGCAGCTCAACAATGCTTTTATAATGATTGATTTTTTCCATATAGCATCAAATTTAGTCAATAAAAAAAGAAGTAACCAATACTACTCTTCCAGATCATAGCCAACTTATTGGGCCGCTCCCTGGAGAGTAGTCTTGAGTCGTTCAAGACCAACAGCTTTTCCAAAAAACAAAATCGAAATGGATAATATGGCGACAATTATACAATTGACCAACGCAAATGTCTGGACATCCCTGATTTCAAATAGATTGATTAATCCATATCCTGCAACTGAACTTACCACATAAACGCCACCGCCCGTCAAACCACTTGCAATTCCCGCATTAGTTGTAAATCTCTGTAAACTGTACGCATAAACGTTATTAAAAATAAAGCCCGATAAAAGATGCAGCGACAAAGTGAAGCCCAATAAAAACACCAGCCCATCATATTTGAAAGTAACCATCAACATGGCCACAACTATGATCAACTGTAAGATCACTGCAGTATTTATTTTGATAAAAAAGGCCCTTTTTGATCATTAACTTTGAAATTATTCCACCACTCATCAGTGCAATTCCGGAAGCCAATGAACTGTAGCCCGTAACAACAGGAGAAAAGCCGTACACCTTTTCGATGATAAACGGACTGACCATGCCATAAATCACCAGAAGTGAATAACTTAAGCCAATAATGATTAATCCTAAATAAAAATCAGGCGTTCCCCAACATTTTTCTGTAGACTGCTGTGATTTCTTTTCTTTTAAATACCTGAAAATGCTGTAGAGATTCTCCCGTAAACCGAAGCTCGAAAAATAAAATGATGAAAGTAAGAATTCCCAAGAGATAAAAATTGGACTGCCATCCAAAAAGTACCTGCAAGTAACCTCCGATAAATGGCGCAACAATGGGCGCAGTAGCCCAGACAATCGAAAAAAGACTGGTATAGTGCTTCAGCTTTTCTCCTTTGTAGAGATCAACAAAAAAAGCTCTTTTCCCGACGATAATTATTGAAACCGCCACCCCCTGCACGATTCTCATCAAATAAATCACATGGATCTGCGGAACCGAAGCAATCATAAAACTTGCGAAAGAAAAGATAAGCAAGGCAATCATACTGATTCTATACCTGCCAAAACTATCGAGGATACTTCCGATAAAAAACTGACTGAGTCCAGAACTTATCATAAATAAAAGCAATGAAACCTGCACTTTTTCAACCGGAACATTCAGCTCTTCCGCCATTGCCGGAAGTGACGGAATATAAATATCCGTCGTCAGACCACCCAGTGGAATAAGTATAAATGCCAGTAATGTACTGATGTAGACATATTTTGTTTTTTGAAATTTCATCCTGATCATTGATTTTAAATTAAGAATGGTTAAAGCAAAAAAGTAAACCCAAGCTAGGATTGGATTTACTTTTTTTGGATCAAATTATCCATGGGCAGCTTCAGAAACTTCCTTCCAGTCATTCCAGACCTGAAGTTTTTCTGCATATACACGCTCTGTTTTTCGCAGTCCCACTTTTCCCAGGAACAAACGCAGTGGCGGGTTTTCACTATCAATCAATTTCAAGATCGCAGCAACCGTCGCTTCGGGTTTTCCGTAATCTTCCGGCAATAGCCCCTCGGCCTCTCCCAAACTTGATTTTAAGGCATCGTAAGCTGGAATTGCCTCACCATGAACAGCCGAACTGCCACCGAAATCTGTGGTGTACCCATTAGGCTCGACCATCGTGACCTTAATCCCAAATTGCTTTACCTCCGTTGCCAAAGCTTCGCTGAAGCCTTCCACAGCAAATTTTGTCGCATTGTAAATCCCTAAAGTCGGTAAGCTCCAAACCCCTAAAACGCTCGATAACTGGATCACATGACCGCTCCCCTGTGCCCTGAAAATCGGCAAAGCAGCCTGGGTTACCCAAAGTGTCCCAAAAACATTCGCTTCAAAAACATCTCTCGTCACCCTTTCTCCCACCTCTTCTACCGCTCCGAAAACGCCATAGCCCGCATTATTGATCACCACATCTAAGCTACCAAAATGATTTCTAGCTTTGTTTACCGCTTCAAAAACCGCTTCCCTGTCCGTAATATCTAGGGAAATTGGCAAAAACTGATCACCGTACTGTTCCACCAAATCTGCATAGGCCTCAATGTTCCGTGAAGTTGCCGCAACCTTATCGCCCCGTTTAAGGAAGGCTTCCGTCCAAAGTTTTCCAAAACCCCTCGATGCTCCAGTAATAAATATTGTCTTTTCCATTTCTTAAAATTTTATTGTCCTGTATATTCTAATCTAATGAGACAAAGTTAGCCCCCCTCATACCCAGGTTTGTAACCCAGATCAGCGGAAGAATAGCACAGAATTACGGAAGTACTTTTGATTTACCTTTTCAAATAAAATCCTAAGAATGATTCTCCCAGTTTATCAAGTGATAAGCAAGAACTACATCAACTTCAGCTTATATATTATTTATCAAATGTGCTTCATATGAAGACAACTGCTGTGCTACATTAGGGCCTTTAAAAACATCATAGAACGCAAATGTCGGCAAGGGCTGAACTCCTACAAACTGAAGCATTGCCGTGAAAGGTCTCGTAAATTCTTCCATCGTAAAACCTTCAAGCAGCTGACCAGAACTTCCAAAAGTTTCCTCGGGGGAGCATTCCAGGTATTTACAATCATTCCTTTACTCCGCAAAAGACCGCCTGTAACGTATTTTCCACCACTGTTTCTTCGAACCATCCAACTCCTCCAGTCCCAAGGAATAATACTGATACAAAAATTCATGCTGGTGGAAAAAGCGCGAAATAAAGCGCAACTGCTCGGCATGGAAATCCTCCAGTTCTCCAAAAAAGCAACGGCCTTGCCATCTGATAACTGTACCTTTCGGTAGCAAATACCAAAAGCGCCTGTACCCTGGGCTTGAGCAACTTGAAAAACTCCACCTCCGAGGCAGAAGTAGCAAACCCTTCCACCACCACCAGTTCCCTCATCTGGCCCAGTACAGAACGTACCACCGACAGACTGGACTTCAACAACTCAACCGGCGACAGCGCCGAATCCAAACCTTCCAGTTCCGACAACAACCCCTGATAGAGGGCATCACATTTTTCTTTCATCATGACTTCTTTCCTTTAGATCAAAAAATACACGAGCGCTAGGCGATCCAATCTGACAATAAACGCAGGACAAAACCGCAACCCAAAGCTACAGCCGACACCCAACAAAATCCGTGATCACAGCCTCAAAATGAAAGCTCGTTCCAATGGGGTCCAAACACGCACAAATAAAAATTAAAAAGAAACTTCCTGTGACCACCGTCACAAAATGAAGCCACATGATAACAGCACAACACCTGATAAACACAGCCTAAAATGGTCGGCAAGTCCGAAAGACCATCACCATTACTAAAAAACCTGTGCAGTAGACAGACCAAATATGATCGCAAAAATCCCATAGTATTAAAAACAACCTTGACAAAGTATCGTTATCACCGGGTAACCATAGCAAAAGATCCATAAGGGCAGAAAACCATTAACCCCATGGACATAGACATCAACGACTCCTCAGAAGTACTACAGGTGCTGGGCCAGCTTACTCCACTACCCGAACCGTTCCAGGAACGGATCAACAGCCAACTACTCACCGAAACCTTCAGGGCTAGACAGCTACTGCTTTCCCCTGGAGATATTGCTAGACGTGTCTACTACGTCAAACAGGGTTTCCTGCGCACCTACTTTATTGATCTACAGGGCCGGAAACACACCACCTGGTTCATAGACAGGGGCAATATCCTAGTTTCAGCCCGCAGTTTCTTCCCGCAAAAGCCGGCAGAAGAATACATCGAAGTACTTCAGGACGCCATACTCCAATCACTCACCTGGAGCCAGTTACAATCCTATTATGCCGACTTCCTGCAGGGCAATCTGATCGGTCGCATCATTACCGAAAAATACTTTATCCTTTCTGAAGAGCGGTACAGCTTCCTTCGCACCCAGCACTATGAGGAACGCTACCGGTACCTATTACAGAAACATCCCAACATCCACCAGCTCACCACCATTGACAACATCGCCTCATATCTGGCCATCAGCAGGGAGACCCTCAGCCGGATACGTAACAGAGCGCTAAAAAACAGGCAGCACTCCTAATGGTAAAACCAGATAAAATGGAAAAACTAAGTACACTTGAACAATAATGAACAGCTATACGGATAGCTGAGAAAGAAATACATCGCTTTCCACCAATGCAAGTTCAAGTACTGCCTTCCAGTGATTGTTCCCGTAGGATAGCTTATTACGCTCCGCTGTTGACCTGACTATATCGACTACATCCGACAGGCTATACCTTTCCATACCGGCAAGCATGGAGTTTTTCAGCTCTGAAATTACCCCAACCGCAGCCCTTTTCATTCGTTTAAAAAGTTTTAGCCTTGCAAAATGAGAGCATAAAAGATCGAATTCGACTACCGACATACCGGACTGGTTATCCAGTACAAACTCAAAGTCGATTTCACCTATCGCGTCTTCCGACACCCTGACGAACAGATACTGTTCTTCCGGCAGCGTATCGAGATAATAGTTGATAAAAAGACGGTCCGTACCATTCCGCCAAATGTCGGACTTATATCCATTGCATTCTCGACAGCAGGGCACCAAATTCAAGGTATGTATAGAGTACTCCGGAAATTCCTCCTTTGGCACATAATGGTCCATGCTCTGCACCTGTACCAGTGTGCAATATTGGCAAATATGGCGTACAGATTGAGGCTGTAGAGCGGCGACATCTTCACGGAACTTTCTGATAGCCTTGCTTCGATAACTGTAAAGTGACTGCAGATCATGACCAGAATCCCGAAATACCGCATTGGGCATCATTAAAGTAAGCTTGTCATCAGAAAAACAGCTGTCATATAGATCATATGCATTGCCGATATCAGTTGCGATCAGGCCGAGCCTAACCTTTAGGGCAGCCTCAGTTTTGGCGTCCCCTACCTCTCGGAAAAAAGTCTTCGAACAATCGCCGTAGGGCTTAAGCGTTTTCATTGAATTCAGAGATTAGGCTTTTGATATATAATCTTGCATTCAAGCTCAAGGGCAGGTCATTGGTTTCCAACGTATCGACAATCTGCTCGAACGTCATGTGCTGGCGAACCAGGTTACGCAACAGGCTGATATAATGCTTGGAGACTTCCCTATTGCCGAATATATCCTCGGTAATCACCGTGAGATTCTCGGCAAACACCTCTTTATCCAACTTTCTCGCCAAAACCGCTTGTTCATCTCTTTCTATGACATATATATTACGAGATTGAAGTTCTTGTATAACTATCGGCGAATGGGTAGCTATGATACAAAACGAGTCAAAATTCTCTAGCATGCCGAATATGGTATTCATCAATTCACTGATAGCGTTCGGATGTAAATGGGTTTCCGGCTCATCATAAATAATTAACGAATTTTGCCTAATCTGTGCGATGATCTCGGTGATGATGAACAACAGTATATTCTGTCCCGAGCTTACCTTTTCATACACCTGTCTAAATTTTTCACCCAACAGTACAAATTCTCCATCCACCACACCGAACATCACTCCTAGGATATCGACCGGAATAAAACTTACCAAGGTTTCATACCAGCTCCTCACTAATTTCTTTTTCCGGATTTTCTCGGCTGATTCGAAAAAACGCGAGGTCAGGTCATCCTGTGTCAACCAACCTCCTTCCTTTTTTCTCAGACCACAATACACATAATTGAAAGAGGCATTGGAGTCCGGGATCTCAAATCTGTCAAAAAAACTATATGATACGCTAAAAATCTTTCCGTAGAGTGGCTTCTTCGGTGTAACCGATTTTGGGGAATCCTGTGAAAGCGCATGGATCAAGGAAGATAATATCCTGGTCTTGCCCGTACCGTTCTTTCCGATCAGCCCATAAACGCGATGCTTAATCTTTTCCGCATACTGAAAATCAAAGTTCAACAAAATCTCATTTTCCGCATAAGGCGGTCGGGTCGTAAAATTGAACTTAAAGGCCTGCGAAAGATCAATACCATTTAATTGGAACCTGGCAGTCCTCATCAAAGATTCAGCTTCATTCATCCTCAAAAGCGAGGTTCGAAAGATTTCATCGTCCTCGAACTCATCTGCAATTCGGGGGAATAGCGCTACATCCCTGATCGCGTACAGAGCGCTTTGATAGGAAGGACCTAAGATATTTCGGAATTTCTGATAAAACAGAAGGTCTGCCCCCAATGAGCAATAGTCATCTGGAAGCTGAACAAACTTATCGGGTATCACATCCCAAGTTTTCTTGGCATCACTTTTCATAATACTCAGCGCTCCAATACGTTCGAATAGCCCCTCGGACCTGCGATACTGCAGCCCAAAGCTGGTCTTATATCCAAAATCATCCCATCTATCATATAACAACACAAAACACGGATATTGATCAATATGTTCTGTCCCCTTAAAATAGGGGGTATTATTCGTAGCAATTTCAAGCGGCAAGTCAGAAAAATTGCCCTTATCCATCAGCCTATAAACTGGCAACTCTTCAAAATAATCTACATGTACCATCCTGAACCCACTTCTGGCCAAGACTTGATTGATCAGATTTACATATCCTAGAATATCCTCTTTTTCCTTACGAACATCTGGACTGACGACAGCCTCCAAAAAATTGACAAAAAATTCATCCCTTCCCTCCAATAGTTTGAATCGATCGACGAAGGTATACTCCAGTTCCCAATCGTCGTTGTTTACCAAATGCTGCCTGGCATCTTCCATCGCATTGGAGAACCTACCATCTTCCGATGGCATATCTTGCAGGGGCCATATTTTTGACAGGAAGGTGAGTATACCATCATAGTCGCTATAAATCCCCAAGAAATCTTTCTGTTCGGATATTTTCGCAAAAAGTCTCTTTTTTTGGGATATAGAAAGGTTATTCATCAAATGAGCGCAATAAGTTTATCTCTAGTTGAAATCAAAGCTAAATCAAATACAACAAAGTTTCAAGTCTAGACCTACATCGGTCTCTTCATATTTGGAATTTTAGGCTTTACCGCCTGAACTCAACCACATAATAACTAAATAGATGATCTTTGACATTTTTGAGAATTAGAAATGATCCATACTATGTTTCCGCCGACACCTCCGAACAAGGCAAAAGCCCGAAAACAACCTAGCAAAAAAACGGAGCGGCGATCCCGCCATACTCCGTTCACTTATTAACTATCTAAATTTAATTTTAGCAATACCATCGGCTACCCGCCCACATCACTCTCCCTGGCCATGTTCCTAAACACCAGCGGCGAAATCCCCCTACTTCTCCTGAAATACATCCCAAAATTCTCCCCCGAGGAAAATCCAAGTTCATAGGCGATCGCCTTGATCGGCATATCCGTACCCAACAATAAATATTCGGCCTCCGAGATCAAGCGCTCCATCACCACCGCGAATAAACCCTTTCCCGCATACCACTCTCTGCAAAAAGCATTCAGTCGCCTATCCGTCAAACCCAACCTCCTTGCATAAAAAGAAGTCGAACGACTCTCTCTAAAATACCCCTCCAACAACACCTTAAACTCCCCAAACAGATCAGGCCCCACCTCCGCAGGCTGAGCGATCACAAACCTATCCTCCACCATATCCAATAGCAACAAAGCGAACACTAACTTCAAATGATCAAAATCCCCACTCCGCTCCAGTTCGAAGACCAACACCCGCAAGCGCTCCACCACCAAGGCCATACGTACACCAGGCAACTCCAAAAACACCAAACTATCAAACAGCCCCAACCCACGTCCCAAGGGATAATGTAATAGGAAATAATCCACATAACGATCACCCAGCTCCAACACATAGCCCATCAGGTCAAAGGACTCCAGCAAACGAAGCTCCGCCCCAGCCCTAATCAAAAAAAACCGAACCAGCACTAAGCTCACAGGCTACCCCATCCAACAACAGCTTTCCCCTGCCCAACTTAACTATTAAAATCATCTTACGAGAAAATCTCCCTTCAGGAGATAACTGCGAACCATCACCGAAAATCCTGTAGATCAATATCATTCGAACAACTCCCCAAAAAAAAGATTAAGTCAAAAATAGAGTAGCATCATACTTTTATAAACCCAATATCTGGATAAAACATTAGCTCTCTCTCAATCTATATTTATCTATGTAATGATCTAGAAACAAAGCCCAATTTATACAATGTTAAAAACACATATTGGATGAACCAGCCTATACTGAACTCTTTAATGGGACTTCCGGCTATCCAGCAACGGAAGCCCACAACGGTGGAGCAGAAAAATGGAAGTAATGCAACATGCACATCCATCAAACTTCTCCGATCTTATTAACTATTTAAACTAAACTTTTCAAACATATTCTTTTTGATGACATATATCAATCACTTGCTTCGTAACCAATTCTAATACTATTCGGTTAAAGCGATGATAACGTAACGATAACTTAATAACGTTATGAGTCAGATAATTTCAATAGATATCACGACCGAAAATCCATCCAGTCATGCTTCTATTATACTAAACCTAAATTTTACTTTCAATTTTTTGGCTATTAATCCAACTGCTTATCTGCATTAAGACTTCAGGCATTATTGTCGTCGAAATATTCTCGTAATTTTTAGGATCGCCGTTTAGATCCGGCTGCATAAAATGGTTCATATTCTTGTACATCTTCATCTTTGTATATTTGTTTCTAGGTAGATTTTTCCTCAATAATGATAAACTCTCTTTAGGGGGTACCTGTTGATCTTTATCTCCATAGATACCCAATACGGGACATTCCACGAGTTTTAGATCGTTAATAGGATCATAAGCTAAAATGAATTGCCACCACGGCTTAAGAAAAGACATAAATCTCCCTTTGAGTACAAAAGGACGTCCAGCGCCGTCACCCAATCCTATGCGCTTAGTCAGCTTGGGATCAATCAGATAATTTAGTGAATCAGAAGTTTTTCTGAGCAATATATCTAGACTTGCGTCATCATGAGCCTCTTTTGGAATTCTGTCCACAACAAATTGATGAATTCTCATATTGGCTTTGACTAAGGTATCATTGTCTTTAAAAGATGTCTTGTAGAAATCAGTCGTTTGCTTCGTATTAATCACACGCAGACCAACGGTTGGACCAGAGATAAGGACCATGAACTTAACCACCTGCGGATTCAATTTATAAACCATTGGGGCTATGATGCCTCCTTCACTATGTCCAATAAGCCCGATTCGATTGTGCTTAATGTCAGCTCTCGTATTAAGCCATTTTAAGGCCGCTCGCGTATCTTTAGCAAAATCTAAACTCGTTGCATTTACATAAATTCCGTTAGTTTCCCCGAATCCTCGATCGTCTAAACGCAAAACTGCGATGCCATGCGTACTGAGATAATCAGCTAATGTCCAAAAGAACTTATGACCAGCACCGGTATAATCCCTATCCTGAGCCCCTGTACCCGAGATCAAAACGACGGTAGGAAAATCATCCTTCCCTTTTGGTTTAGTTAAGGTACCTCCATACTGAAGTCCAGTCTCGTCATCCTTAAAAGAAACATTCTCTACTGAATAAGCATATGGGGGTGTGGGTATCTGGATCCTCGGGTGTTTTTTGGACACTTCTTTCATCATTGCGATCCGAGCTGAATCCTCGACAGGATAACTATCCTGAGCGACTACCAATAAGCAATTCATCACCATAACGAACAATGTCGTTAGAAGTAATTTTGTATTTATAAACTTGAACATTTAAATTCCTATAATATTTTAAAAATCAAATCGGATCCATTTAAGATTTTAATCTGAGATGTTTTATGATCAGATATTTTCCTTTTTGAGAAAATCGATAACAAAACTGACTTCTTCTGCGATCTGTACGGCGTTAGATGATCCACCAAGGTTAAACCAACGTATTTTTCCTTTCTGGTCAATAATTACCTTCAGTGGTATACCGCTGGATTTAACCGTCTTTGAATAATCATTATAAACTTTATCCATTTTTCCAGATGCTGATTTTTCATCATATAAGACATTAAATGAATATCGGTTTTCCTTTAAAAATTTATCGATATACGTTTTATAATTCGGATCAGTCTCCATTGTCGAGATGAAATAGAAGTTTACGTTGGGATCCTTTGCATATTTGTTGACAGCAAGCTGCATACCAGGCATGGCCTGTTTGCAAGGGAAACACCATGTTGCCCAAAAATCTAGAACAACAATTCTGCCTTTTTGTCTAGATAGATCAACTTGCTCACCTTTCAGGTTTTTAAGAGAGAATGCTGCCGATGGGAGATTACACATTGACTTTACAATTGTTGCGTGCTCCCTTTCTATACTTTCTTTCGATTTAAGAGAATGAACATATTGGTCAAACTTTTTTTCATCACGGCCCTTTGACAAATATTCGTCCTTAAGTACCTCGATCATTTTTGTCGTATAAGCCCCATCACGCACTGCCGAGCGGATAAATGGGTAGCTTTCATTCTTCCGCTTCATTTTTACAAGCAGTTTTACATAAACATCATTGAAGTTAACGTCACTTAAACCAATATAAGGCTTCAAGCGATCAGCCAGCAACATGGCCTCACGATAGAAACCATTTCGATATAGGATTCCAGTATGATATGCATAAGCGCCGCTAAACTTTTTTAGCACTTCTTTTTTCCATTCTTCCGGTGAATGCAGACCCCTACCAGATCTGTAGTTGTCATTTGCAACCATCCTGGTCTCAATTGTATCAATTATAGATCGACCTAGAGAAACTAGGTCCTTTTCAGGAAAAAGCTGTTTAGGAGTTCTATGAGGGTAATCAACAAAATGATCATAAAAGTAACCAAGCTGATCGAATGGCACTATAGAAAGCGTATTCAGTACATTTTTCCAGTCTCCATCCATATAGTAGCGATTGATGATATTCGTCAGCCCCATAAAGAAAAACGATTCTCCAAATCTTGGATTTGTGTAATCAGAAAACGAATATTTATCCTTGGGCCAATCTTTCTGGAACTTCTCCCAAAAAGTTAAGTTACCAGTAATGAGCTGATTAAGTAATTGACGCCTGTAAGTGATTCCCTCAGGGAATTTTTGTAAAATTACTTTATGAATTGAATCAGCTTTTTTGGAATCTTTCAATACGTGGCTATAAGTCGAGCGTAGGTCCAACAGTTCTTTTTCGGTGAGATCGGGTTGTGAACTGACCTCCGTTACCAGATCAAGTATTTGATTATTAACTTTATTATCATTGGCTTCTTTTAAAGCATCACTCATTTCCCAAAGCCGAGCTCTCTTGACTGACATATGCTGCATGTCAATTGGCAACCATATCAATGCCGCTTTTGGATTGAGGTAGACATTGGGATTTACCAAAGGAGACCTCATATTTGAGTTCATCAATTTGCGGCGAACGAAAAAATATTCTGAACTAGCTCCAGGAAGCGTCTTATCGAGCAAAACCATGTAAGGTATAGCCTGACCTCGATCGACTTTCCCATCCTGCCAGAATCTCGACATCAGCAAACCAACACCTTCAGGAATCTTGTAATCCGCTATCCAAAGACTATCCTTCTTATGAAAGGCTACATCATGACCAGTCCAGACAAAATCTTTGTAGGTATATACAACTCCTTGCACAGGTAAAGTTTTGCTCAGTCCCGCACGACTTGGATTGTAAGTTATCTTATAGTTACCTTTTACTTCCGTAGCATCAACTTTGTAAGGTAGTTTTTGATCATGCTGCGCCGTTTCCTGTGCAAACAGATTTCCGCCTAAAGTCCATAGGCTAGCAACGCCGCATAGTAATATGCGATTAATAGTTCTTTTCATCATGTTTTAATTGTGTGAATATATCAATGTGTTGATTTTGATCAACCATCCTTCCCTAAGTACCTATTCCCCTATGTTTGAACATCATATCCTTAATCTCTCCAAATCCTTCATATATTTTAAGAGGTTGACCTAGTACCTTGCCATCTGTAAGACTTAATCTAAGTTCATAAAGACGACCCTGATTACCATCCCAGGTTGCAACGTAAAGTACGCTGTTATTCTGTTCGCTACCTTCGGCTGAAGTATTAATGAAATTGGTTTTGAGAATTTTCATCTTAGTGATTCTTTCTGAAGAACCAATGCCATCAAAGGACACAAAAGACTGTCCAGTACCTGCATAATCATATCTATAGATCTTTTTGTCAGTGGCATACAGGGCAAAACTTCCCAAGTCCCCTACTGCGTAAAACTTAGCATTTCCGATTTCTGGCAGTGAACTCATATCATAGATACCAATAACCAATTTCCCATCATCTTCGGTTTTACTTAAGTCAAGGCGGTACATATAACGTCCTGCGCCATTGCTCCTGTCTTTGAAAAAACAATAAGCATTGTCAGTCAGGTTGTTTAACCCACGTCCTCGATCCATAAATAACATTTCTTTATTTACAGCATTTAGATCGTAGCTTGGGATCTGATTTTGTTGAGCGGGATCTATAGGTTTCCGAAAATCAAGTAAGTTAGGTGAAGTTAAGTTGATGCTGCCGGTACGGTAGAAGCGACCCTGTAATTGGTCATATACAAGAAAACCTAACCATGGCCTCTGCGGTTTGGGAAATATGATGTAAGGCGCTAGGTTATATTCCCCGATGTAACTTCCTGCGTAAAGCGCATCGGTATAATAAGGGTTTAGCCAAATCAATGGAAATAACTTCCCGTTGTTAATCAACATCTCAAAACCATAATCATTATAATGCACTTGGGGCTTGATTGGATAGAAGTCCTTTCGCCTGAACATCTGCTCGTTGGTAAACATGGGTGCGAAGGTAAAACCATTCATCCTACGAATTTCCTGATCAGTACCTACAGTGATCCAATTGAAATTAGAAAAGTTCTGGCGACTATATCCAAGCATTTGCCCACTCCCAGGCAGTTTATGCCCAAGTACTGCCTGAAATAGGTTACTTACCCGTTTTTCGATAGCTGCTGGTATAATCTGCTTTGTAGATATATAATCTACATCGCTCTCATTATTAATAGTATGCAGCACGATCCAGCCAGCTTCAATTACTGATTCTACAGTTAGGGCAGTTCGGAAAGCCGTTTTCATCTGGTTACTTTCATCGGTAACCAGAAGCTCCAGATTATAGCTACCGGGAGGAATAGATATGGTTTTGTTCAAAATCCTTTCAGTACTAATCGCTACTGCCGGATCATTACTCATTGCACTTGTGCTGTAAGTCTGCCATAGGTATTTAAGATTCTTTTCATCGCCCCTATAATCCACCTTTGGATCGATCATCAAGTTAGCAAACTGTTGTACTTTGTAACTTGTTTCCAGCGAGGACTTGTCGATCGTAGGAACCTCGCTATTTGTATAATCATAGTTCCCTAAGTCTTTTTTACAAGATACAACTGCCAAACAGAATGTTATGTAAAGTATATATGGCTTTATATATTTCATGATTATTATAATTTAAAACGTGATAGGACCAAATTCATCAGAAAGAGGAGTGCTGTGGTTAAGATTATATTCTAATAGTGCAGCTTTTAGGATAGCCTGCTTATCCTGCATTTCATAAGGTGTCAATGTAACTCCCTGAACGAATGGAACGCCGTAGGCAAGTACAGGAAATTCGGTTCTGCCCAAAACATCTATTATAAATTGATATTTTATAGCCGAATAGTCTCCGAAATAGGTTTTGAGAGCAGTATCCCAGTTGACCGGTTTAATTAATCCGTCAGTCCAGCTCAAACTCATCTTTACATCCTGCTGATCGCTAATTCCCGCCTTGAAATCGGCTCCATCCACGATCATCACATTCAACACCTTGACCATTTGTTTGATTTCAGCGGTCCGCTGTACCACGACAGGCAGGTAACCAATCACCTCTCCAGCTTTGATGATTCCAGGTAGGATCTTGTAATCCGTCGTGTTAGCATTTGAACCCGTGTCTGGTATAGCCAAGAAAGTGCGATCATACCCAGCCTTTAACCCCATGATTTTTGCAATGACCTTTATGGTATCTTCTTTAACCTCTGCAGGCTTCAGCAAAAAGGAAAGTGTTTTTATTCCAATCCTGGTAGAGAATCCATCCTGTGTCCTTTCGTAAAAGTATACCCGAGGGTCATTTTCATAACCTTCTATATCTTTTTTACATCCCATAAGAGAGACTAAAAAAGTTAGCAGTAATGCTATATGTTTGTTAAGGTTTGTTTTCATTTTTCTAAGTTATTTAACGTTACCATATTCGATTTCATCATCCGGAAATGGCAGATTATATACGGCCGGACCTGCAGGAAAATTGGTGGTTGTGATGATATTGGGAAGATTTAGGCGCTTATAGTAGTAAAAGAGTTGTCCCTCAGCCAAAAATTCCTTGCGGTATTCTTTGAATATTTCATCTTGAAATTGGACCGTGCTCAAGTTAGTGCTTAGCGGTGCAAGTCCTCTGTTAGCTCTTGCTCTATTCAAATAAGTATCAGCTTCCAATCTTTTTCCAGCTATCTTCAAACAAGACTCAGCGGCGATGTAGTACATTTCTGACAAACGAACCAGAGGCAATCTGTTTACGGCATCAAGATTTGTATTAAGTTCTTGGTAAAGTTTAGTGATTGTGCCCTTTGCTGACGTACTGCTATTGGCTATTGTCCAATATTGGTATCGATAGTCAGAAGAATTGGCAGCATTATTTTGCACGTCGAAAACGTTTCGCATCAATGCATTTGACTTTGACATGGCAACATTTGTATTTGCACTAGGAACAAAATTCTCGTTAACCAATGTATTTAGGTTAGTCATGTTGATATAGAAAATAACTTCTGTACTGAAGATGCGGTTGCCATTAATGACTTGTGCGATTGGTGTGACAGGGAACTTTCCTGCTTCCGAATCGTTGATCACGATTTTCGAATGTTCTAGTGCTTTCTCATAATCGCCAGCGTAAAGGTAAACTCGTGCAAGAAGAGATTGAACAGCATAATAATTGAATTTAAATTTCCGGTCGCGAAGATAGCCGGTAGATGATATTTGAGTATTCTTAATAGGGTCAGCAGTCTCAAGTAGCGTTGCTGCAGATTTCAAATCCAGAACTATCTTTTCCAGATCTTGCGCTATCGTGAACTTTTCGGCCGAGTAATTATCAAGATGTTCCCTATATGGAATCCCTGGTGCAGTTAATCCTCCAGCGGCTGACGGTGAAGGTGCAAATAATCTCAGCACATCGAAATGGTGGAAAGCTCTAAGGCCCAGACATTCACCTTTTATAACGTTGTAATTTGTTCCAGAAAATATACCCGATCCAGATTTGTCAATATTGTCGATTATGTTGTTAAGGTTTGCAATTGAATAATACATCCCTTTCCAAATCGATCTAATCTTTTCTACTCCTTCGGGTGTAGTATAATTCCAATCCATCAACCTCGAGTAAGTATTGTTTTGACTTGAGCTGTACTCGGTGTACTGCTTTGCAAGGACATCGACAAATCCCCACGTCATGTCCATTCCATACAACTGCGTACTACTTAGATTCAAATACACACCGGTAAGCGCATCTTTAAAACCTTGCTCGGTCTTAAAATTATCTTCAGAATCAATTTGCGCTTTTGGCTTAACGGAAAGCCACTTTTCACAGGAACTCATTGAGATAACCAAGAGAAAAGCAAAGAGATATTTAATTTTTTTCATCACCTAATAGTTAAAAGTTTGCCTGTAGTGATACAGAAATATTTCTTGAGAATGGGTAGTCGAGACCACGCTCTGCTTGAACCCTACTGATCCTTGCAAGATCGTTAAGTGTAAGACCAGCAGATAGACTACTCATTCCCAAACGTTTGACAAATCGGGTTCTACTCAGATCATAGCTTGTGTTTATCGAGGAGAACACTAGCTCGTTTTGATCTTGAACAAATCTGGAAGTTGGTCTTGTCACGGTCATATCTGCGATATCCTTATAAAGACTATACTGGCCAGGTTCACGCCATCTTCCTTCTAATAATCGAGCATCAATGTTATAGCCAAGATTTGCATTTTCCAGCTTACTCACTAATGTTGAATTATAAATTTGTCCACCAATACGATAGGTGAAGGCCAAATTGACCGACAGTCCTTGATAACGCCAGTTGAGACCAAAGGATCCATTATATTTGGCCAAGTTGTCACCGACTACGACCTGATCCTTTACATCCCACAGATATGTACGACTTCCGTCTTTTTTTAAGAATATTTCCTGGCCATTTGCCGGATCAATACCTAATGAACGAACGGCCCAAATTGCCGAGATGGACTGGCCTTCCTCAAATCTCGTTACAGGCATCCTTCTTACCGTGGCGGTACCATTGTTAAGTTTATTATCTTGGTTTTCATTAATCTTCCGTAGAGAGTTGGACACTTTGCGAATTTTGTTTTTGTTATGAACGATACTCGCAAAAATATTCAGACTACTTCTAGTCGCTTCGGAATTGTATATCCTGCCCGAAACATTTATTTGGAAACCTTTATTTCGTGTTTCACCGACATTTTCGCGATAAGAGTCGAAACCTGATGATGGTGCCAATGTTTGATCTGAAAGGAGGTCTTTCGTATTACTTAAATAGTAATCGGCGCGAATTTGGATCTTATTGAACAAACCTACATCTAGCCCTATATTGTTATCCATAATTTGCTGCCATTTTAAATTTGGATTTGCCAGTGCCATCAATAAAAGACCTAGATCGCCATTATATACCCTGTCTGTATTGTACCTGTAAGTTGCTATAGATTGATAGGAACTGAAGTTTTGCGTACCGGTTGTGCCCGTCGAAGCTCTTAATTTGAATTGATCAACGAACTTTAATTCCTTAATGAATTTTTCATTATGCAGATTATAGCCTAAGCCTACTGACCAGAAACCACCCCATCTTTTATTTGCTCCAAATTGAGAACTTCCGTTAGCCCGATAAGAAAAATCAGCTAAAAACCTATTGTCAAAAGAATAGTTCAAGGCTGAAGTAACCCCTAGTGCTCTACTAGTGTTCTCAGCGCCTGAAGCCTTACTGCCGGGCAAATATTGGCTACCAAATGAAATATCATCCATTCTATCATTAGGAAAACCAACCATTGTCATCCCTGTTGATGACTGAGTTGATTGCTGGATATTGTACATTAAATTCGCATACACCTGATGTTTTTTGATTTGGAATGAATACGCAAACCCTAAATCACTAACCAATGTATTACTCTTTCCATTCCCCACAGAGTATCTTCCCCTTAGTAAATATTCAGGACTATTCGTTCCTATCTGAGAATAATCGGAATGGAGTGCCGATCGAAAAAGGTCGCTGTTATTATTGTTCAGAGTTAGACCGATTCGACCAGTAAACCTTAAGTTTTTTGCCATAGTCCATTCCCCATAAAAATTCTCTGTAATCGTAGTATATTCCGATTGATCTTTGGTATTCAGTGAAGCATCATATAACGGATTAAATACCTCCGCTCCGGTTATATTTCTGTAAGATTGTATCAAACGTCCTTGGTCATCATTTATTCGCCAATATGGATTCATTCGAGAATAATTGCTAAATGCTCCGAATGGCGAGTTAACAGCCGTATTCTTGTCGATCATGAAGTTATTTCTGAAAGACAAATTTTTCACGCGATATTGAAAATTAAATGAGCCATTTATTGTAGTCCGCTCAGATTCCTTCATTACCCCAGACACCTTATTATATCCTCCGCTAAGTCCATACCTCACGGTTTCATTACCACCATCTAGATAGAGATTATGTCTCTGACCAACTCCATTCTGCAATGGTTGTGATAGCCAGTAGGTATCCACCCCATCAAGAACTGCTTTTTTATTCACAGAGTAAAGCTGGATTAGCTCAAATTGCTGGGATGGTGAAGTAGTCTTATACATTCCTCCCAACACTTCTGCCTCCAGTTTCTGAGCTGAATTGGCCATATTATAGCTGGAAAGATCAGGTGCGGTAATATCCGCGCTGGAAGAATAGCTGACACGAAATTTGCCAGCAGCTGGCTTTACTGTTTCGATAACAACTACACCATTTCCTGCCTTTGCACCATAAATAGCTTTTGCAGATGCATCTTTGAGTAAGGTTACGCTTGCAACCATATTCATATTTAGATCATAGATTTTTTTTGAACAGTCGTTTCAAATCCATCTAATATAAAAAGGGGTAGGTTTGGAGCATTTTGGTAAGTCGCATTGAGATCTGGAACACCTGTAGGTCCCCTAAGTATCATCTCTGGTAATCGGTTAGGATCTGACCCAAACTCGAGGTTATCTACAATTCGAAATGATGGATCAAGAACAGCTAAGGCAGAAAAAAAGATTTTGATTAGTGATCGCCCTAAGTTCGGCCCCTTTAAAAGTCGCTACGGCACCAGTGAAACTATCAGCTTTCCGATCAAAAAGACCCGTATTGATTACCACCTCTTTTAAATTAGCATTTTCTATTTCCATCACAATTGTTCCCATATCATTGCTCGCTAGTAAGTTCTTCACTTTATAGCCTAAATAAGAAATTTGGATGCTTGTTTTTTCTTTAATATTTCGGATATAAAAATCTCCTAATTCGGTTGTCAAGACAGTAATAGGTAATCCCTTGACGGTAATGGTTGCACCTACGAGTGGTCTTCCACTTTCATCTACTACCTTGCCCCTTACGTCAATATTTTGTGGCTTATTGATCAATTTTTCGATGATCGAAAAAGGCTTAGGCTTGATCGTTATGGTTCTGGTACTCCCGACGATATTGAAGGAGAGAGGAGTGTTCTCCAAACATTCCTCTAAGGCAGCAGTGACTGAAACATTTTTAACGTTTACGCTGACCTTTAGAGCACTGATTTGGCCGTATTCATATAAAAAAACAAATCCACTTTGTGCTTCGATTTGTTTAAGTACCTCGGTGATCTGGACATTTTCAGCTTTGAGTGTAATCTGGCTATAAGTCTTCGCACTTACCTGCGACAGTGCCAGAATTAAAATGAAAGAGGTAAGTTTCATTATTAATAATAGTTTTGGTGTATACCGTTGGTACAGCACACCTAGGTTAAAAGCATTTATTTTCATACTTTTGTTCCGGTTGAGTTGATTTTAAATAGTCTAGCAATTGTTTATCCTGATGGGACCCTGTCCCCAGGAAAGGTTGACTCTACTTTTGTCAGATAGTGGTTCCAAGCACTATCTGGCTTCATTTCTTCAACCATTACGTCTTGGTTCTATGGTCAGATTTTTTTCATGTTTTGCTTGGTTAGTTAGTTTGGTTATGGTTTAATTTATTTACTCTTCATACTATGATCTTCCTGCTCACCTAACTGATTTAAGGATACACCAGAATCTTCTTACCCTTTATTTTGAATTTCACGTCGAAATCTTTCAATATGCTTAGAGCCTCCGAAGCATTCACACTTTTAAATATCTTTCCGCTAAAATCGCGTTGTGGAATCACGCCAAGGTATTCTACTTCCACATCATACCATCTGGCAAACTGTCGCATTACCGTCTTCAAATCCGCCCTGTCAAAGTAAAACATTCCATTTTTCCACGCAATTGCATTCATCACATCTACTTCTTTGACTGTGATCTGATGAGCTTTATTGAGCGTAGCCTCTTGCCCTGGTTGGAGTAGTTTCGGTTTACCATATTTCTCGGAAGAATTTTCTGAGAACGCAACTATATGAACACTCCCTTCCAAAAGAGTCGTTTTTGAATTCCCTTCATCAGCATAACTGTTCACATTGAAATGAGTTCCTAAAACCTTAATTTCCTGATCCAATGTTCTTACAATGAATGGGTGAGCATGATCTTTAGCCACTTCGAAATATCCCTCGCCAGAAAGCTGAACTTCTCTTCTACCATCCACCAGTGAGCCAACTGAATATTTTAGACTTGAACCAGAATTTAGCCATACTAAAGATCCATCGGGTAACTTAACGCTATACGTTTCTCCATTCCCAGTGGAAAGAATATTTATCTGATCAGACTGCTGAGCACTTTTTTGAACCTCATATAGGAGTTGGCCATCTGAAGTTTTTGATATGAGTACACCAACTTCCTTAGACAATGTTCCATTGATTGCTTCCGACAAACGAATCCTTTTGCCATTCGCTAAGGTCAGAGTTGCACCTTGCTTCCCAGGCAATATATCCTCTGTTACCTCTATTGACCCACTCGAAGTTTTTTTAGTTTCAGTAAATAACAATAATCCAACTCCGATTGCTAAAAAAATAGCTGCTGCAGCCGATATAGTAGCCCAATGACTTATTCGCCAACTTCTTCTTGTGATACCCGAACGAACCAAGATACCTTTCCAGATCTCATTTTTAAGAGCGAGGAAATCTGCCTCAGTTTCATTCAAGCGTTGTTTGTCCTGCTCACTTTGGTACCAGTTCTCCAAAATCCGCTGTTCCCTAACCGTGGCAGTTTTATTAGCATATTTCTCAAAGAGTATGAAGATCTCCTTTTTGTTCATTATTACTGACTTTTATGTAAAACAACTGAAGGAGGCCTTAGGGGGTAGAAGAAAAATCAAAATAATTTCAAACAACTGAATTTCAGATAATTATTTGAATTATTATTTTAACATCAATAAACTTAACATTCCGACGCCAATGGCATTTAGTCTTGGTTTAAGGATCCTAAGTGCGAATTGAACTTGTTTTCTAACTGTTTGTTCTGATATGCCCAGTTCCTTTCCAATCTCTTTGTAGGTTAGGTTTTGTTTTCGGCTCATCTCAAAAATCAAACGCATTTTTGGAGGTAGCTTGCCGATTTCCGATTCTATAGCAGCGACCAGATCACGTTCCTCTAAATGTTCTAATGTATCCAGATCCGCCTCACTGATGAACTGCAGAACTGAAGTTATGTAGTCACTTTTAACTTTGTTCTGTCGAATAAGGTTAAAAACCCTATTTCTCGCAGAAATATATAAATGCCCTGACAGCTTTGTGTCCGGTTTTAATTCAGATGATTTCAACCAGAGCGCACTAAACAATTCTTGAAGGATATCTTTTGTTTCATCTTCGCTACGCAACATCTTAAAAACATGGATATACATTAAAGACCAGTACCTATTATAAATTTCGGTAAAGGCTACTTGATCTCCATGCTTCAATAAAAGTAGCAGTTCAGCATCGGAAAGCTTACTGAGTTCAATTTCCATTCCTATCTATGTTTTTTCCAACTTCCTATTAGCCAAATCTTCGGTGTCGAGACAGGCCGGGGATTTAATTGGTTATGCTATGTGTTTTATTCGAACCGTAAAATTCGGGAGCCCTACAAATAACGGCTTCAATGGTTTCATTTTTTTATTTCATTTAAGAGCATTTCGGCAATTCGTGCTCTTACCGTAGACTTTCTACCTATGGGTGCAAATAGACTTTCTTCTGTTTGGAGTTCGCTTGTTTTAGCGTACATATAAGTGTTATCAAAAAATACCAGTTTCGTTTTATGATTTTTACAGGCTTCAATCACGTTCTTCATCATTGTCGGAAATTGTTCTTCCCACATTTTTGAATTCATAGGAAGTCCAACTGTCAAATAAGCAACTTCACATCCCTCAACTGCTTTTTGTGTACTAGCTAAGTCCAATAAATTCGCAGGAAAAAGTTGGTCGGTCTCATGTATCTTTTTTTAGGATTTCTGCTAATCAACCGAATCTCTTTGGTATAAGATCGATACAGTTCTTTGGTAAGTTCTTCGGCAATTTGTCCGTTAGCTCCGAGTATAGCCTGCATATTTATTCGTTAGGTTTTTATTAGTATTGGTTCTCAAAAGTTGTACACAATAATTGATGTAAACGCAATTATAAATATTTATTATGTTATCGTAGCTCCCAATATAAACCGGATAATAGCTGCACAGCAATTATGATTGCTGCATGGGCGGATTTTTAGATAACCATTTTCCACCCAAGCTTGGTTTTGGGTTCATTTCCGCATTAGCCAGGATTGTTTCAAAATATTTTTTTTATTTCATTTCATCCCGTGGGATTTTTGTCTTTCAAGTCCGCAATAAAAAAAAGTAACATAAAACAAAACAATAGACATAAGATCTCTACGCCCACACTGATACGAAACGCCTTTATAATATCATTGCTTTGTCGAGCTATACTAAAGAATAACCCTCCTACTAAACAAATACCCATCGATGAAGCTGTCTGCTGAACAGTTGTATAAGTTCCGGAGGCGATTCCGGCAAAACTTTTAGGAACAGTTTTCAGTGTGAGGTTGATTAGTGAAGGCAAGATCAGTCCCCCACAAATGCCCAGTAACGTCAAGTTGATTAGCAGGGTGGCCTTATTGATGTGCGCATCAAAAAATACAATTTGCATTGCATAGCTTAGTATCATTAAACCAGTTGCCACCTGTATCGGAAATTTACCATATATTTTTATAAGATGTATAGAGGCAAAAGAAGAAATTGTAAAAAAGATGCCCCATATACAGAAGTATAGTCCCGTATCGGTGGGTGTAAGATGAAGTCCATTTTGAAAATAAAGCGTTGAAATTAGCAAATATGAGGTATGCATGACGAAGTAAAAACTCATGATGATAAGCCCCAAATTAAAATCCTTAACCTTAAACAATCTTAAATCTAATAATGGATAAAATTTACGTCGCAGTTTTCTTTTTTGGTCAGTTATGAATATATAAAATACTATAAAGGAAAATCCTATCATAACATATGTCCATAATGGATAACCACGTTCCCTACCTTCGGTTAGCGAAAAAATTAGACAACCCAGAGCTACGACAAATAAGAAAACACCCATCAGATCTAATTTTTCATTCTGATTTAAGTCTGTATTTCTTAAGTACTTTTTAGCCATGATAAATGCGATCAAGCCTATGGGGACATTGATAAAAAATATCAATCGCCAACCGTCAAAAAAAGTATCAAAACCAGAAAAAACACCCCCCAAAAATTGCCCCAGGATAGAAGCAGTACCAAGCGTAATACCAATATAACCTATGGCCTTGGTCCGTTCTGAATGCTCTGGAAATAAAACCTGTACATATGCTAATGACTGTGGCATCATAAAAGCACCGCTAATTCCCTGAACTAACCTAACTGCAATCAACATCTCTGCGTTAATTGCTAACCCACATAAAAATGATGAGATGACAAAAAAGAGCATTCCCAAAAGAAATATTTTTTTTCGACCGAATAGATCCCCAGCCCTACTCCCTGTAACCTGAAATGCAGCATAACCTAATAAGTATGCCACAATGATCAATTCAGCCTGTGCATCTGAAGCCCCGAGGCGCTGTTTGATGGAGGGTATGGCTATGTTCACGATAAATACATCAACCACCGTGAGTAGAGGAGCAGTTAACAGAATACCATGCTGAAACCATCTGTTGCCATTTGATACATTCATTTTGGAAAAAAACTTTGAATTATAACTCTAGAAGCACATTCCTAACAGACTAGAATCGAATCAATTAGAATTCATATTTAAAAAACGGTTTACATCTTCTCCAAATATCTCAGGATATTGGAACAGAAAGCCATGTCCAGAGTCGGGATACAAGTTAAGCCGTGCATTGGGGAAAAGATTAAATAAATTAATTGAATTTTCAGTAGGCATCATGATATCATTCTTCCCGTTCGCGATCAGAACTGGCTTTGCAAAATTTTTATAACTTAAAGTATCTAGTATATCCTTTCCCCAATTTGATCTAGCAACAGCTTGTGAAACCGAAGACACTTTGCTCACAACAGCGTCAACGGGGTATTCATTTGCTTGTTTTCTTTGCCAAAATCCCCTGCCAAGTTGTTGGCTTCGATCCGATGGGGCGAAAAAAAGTTGCAAGAAACTTTCCATGTTCAATTGCGGCGCTGTCACTATCTCCACAATCTTAGGATTTCGTTCGTTGATGCTCTTTGCACCTTTCGCGGCAGTTCCAGCTAAAACCGTATTCCTCACGATACCGCCATGATTAAAAATCAATTCCTGAGCTACACATCCACCAATTGAAAAGCCAAGAAGATCTACTTTATTATAACCTAACGCCTTGATGAAGCGGTAAGCATCTTCTGCCATATGGTGAAAACTGTCTGGGGTAGCTCCGCCAGAACTTGCAACTCCTTGATTATTAAATAAGATTACAGTACGTTCAGAAGCAAGTACTTTCAATAAGGCGGGATCCCAACTATCTAGATTTCCCCTAGTATGATTAAACAAAATTAACGGAACGGAGGACTTCTTTCCGCTACCAATTTTTCTGTAAGTATAACTGATGCCATTAACATTAATAGAATCAGTATTATGGTTTTCTTTAGAAATCGTCATATTGTTTTTAATTTCAATGGCCATAATCTTATTTTTTGATTCGAATAGAACAACAACGATAAAGACAATTATAAACTTTTTCTGTATTAAATATTTCATATTAAATTGATTAAATGTAGATGACAACTGCCATTTTAAATGATCCTCATCTACTTGATTAATTTATCAGCTATAGCTTTGGCCTGTAACATGAGTATAGAACTCTTCTGAAAATTTGCGGATACAGTCGCACCCTCTATCAAGAGGTAAATTGTATCGGCGAGTTCCTTTACAGTAAGCAAGTCAGAGGAAAGCGTACCTTTTTCCAAAGTTTCAAGTATTAAATCTTTAAATCTCATTTTATTCTTATTTACGATTTCGAACACTTTTGGATCATTTGGAAAAGCCTCTGCACTTGCCTTTATAAAAGGACAGCCAGCAAACTGATTTATGTGCTGTCTTTTTATCCGAAAGTCGAAAAGCCCTAAAATCTTTTGCTTCGAATCGTCGATCTCATTCAAGTAACTTTGTAAGAGTTCAAACCAGATTACGTGACTCTCCTCTAGGTAGGTATAGAACAATTCCGACTTAGATTTGAAATGATGGTAAAGCGACGCCTTTGCTATTTTTGATTCGTCAATAATTTGGTTAATCCCAGTTGCATTATAACCTTGCTTATAAAAAAGCTGTCCCGCAGTTTTTAAAATCTCTTTTCTTACATCTGCTGCTGTTTTCATTTTCCTATCGCTTTTTTAAAAAATAAACACCGACAAGTATGACAAGCATCCCTATTACATCAGAAAAACCTATTGGCTCATTGCCAATCGATGCACCTACGAACAGGGCAACTATTGGCGGTATGTATGTCACAGATGAGGCTTTTATCGCACCCATCTTATCGATAATGTAATAATAAACAAGATATGCTAATCCTGTGCCTAAAAAAACTTAGACCAATTACCAGACCGCTGGCAGCTTTGACATCATGAAATATATTGGTAATACCATTAAAACTTGTGATCAAAAGCAAAATTGCCGAAGCGCCAGCAAGCTGGTACGTCGTAAGTGCTACACTAGAAATCTTTAAAGGCATAACATATTTCTTGGCATATATAAATGACGCTCCAAAACTTAAGGAACCGAGAACCATATAGGCAATTCCTCTCCATGGAATAACCGTAATAGCAGTATTAAAAGGATTAGCCAGCATAACGATCCCCAATAACCCTAACAATAATCCTAATACTTTGTAAATATTAACCTTCTCTTCATTGAGAAAAATCAACCCCAATATGAAAGAAAAAACCGGAGTAGATCCACTGATCGCTCCCGCAATACCGGAATACAATAAATGTGAGCCCTGTACAAAACAATAATAATAAACTACAGTCGCTAAAATAGACATCAGTAAAAAACGATACCAGTACTTTAAATGATCCCTTTTAAGCGCACGGGTAAATAATGCATACAAGAGTATTGGCACTACAGACAATATTACACGCAGAAAAACAACCTGTAATGGGGTAATGTATTGAACAGCTAATTTCATATAAAGGAAATTGCTTCCCCAAATTAATCCCAAAAACCAGAATGCTACTGACGGAAAAAGCGTATTGTTCTTACTCACCTCAATTGTTAATTAACACTTAGCAAACATAACAATAATAATATAGACAGACAAGTCTGTCTATATTATTATAAAAAAAAGTTTGAAATTTATTTAATGACCATACTCATTAAGAATAAACTACAGATTGTAGTAAATGATCCGAAGCAGGTCAAGTTGAACAATTAACTAAAATGCTTTCAACTTTCGATAAATTGAAAACCAGAATTTAGCCACTATTCATTAAATGATATTAGTCTGCAATAAAAAGATGTAAACGAAATAAGAAAAATGCAGAATTTTACTTTTTAGCCAGTAGTAGCGATTCAATATATCTCATTGAATGGTTTACTCATTTACGACTTACTTATTCTTCGATCTTAAAATCTAAGATTTCCTTAAGCTCAACTTTCAAACCTTTACTAAGTTCTACTAGAGTTTCAAACAAGAAGTCTTCTTTACCATTTTCAATTTGACTAATTTTAGCACGATCAACTTCGCATTTACTTGCTAGTTGATGTTGGCTTAATCCCTTCTGTTTTCTTATTTTCCGAAGATTTTCACCGAGCTTATCAAAATATGTCTTATTGGCTTCTCTCATGAAGCTGTGAAGTTCAGTTCAATGGAATAATAATTTTGTGGCACTTTGGCAACATTTTGAATTTATTTCGTTATATTCGATTAATATTTATGAAAACAATAAGAATAGAAATATAAATTTGCGGCTACTTCATTAAAAGAATTTGAAGCATTCGCACTTCGAGTCTCGTCTTAGAAACCTAGGAAATTTCAGAAGAACACGGGAGGATAAGTGAAAGTGCTCGCGCCATAGGCGTGGGCCTGCTTATTCGTGTTCAGGTCTCCTAGGACCTCTAAGACGGTAGGTGGGTTCCACGCCTTATCCATTTAAGGACAGACCGCTTACCAATAAAAGGCTCCATTTTAACCCAATAATAAAATGGAACATTTCATCCAGATCCTCAATGCACGGAAAATCCGTAATCCCGAATAAGACATTCCGGGCGGGCATCTTATACTGATCACACAGGTTGGTGCATAAGCAATAATTTCTCAAACGCCTGCCCGGTTATTCCATATCGCCCAACCAAGGCGGCTACTTCCTAACAAAACTAACTTTTAACAAAAATGAAAAATACGACCAAACCGGCCATGGAATCCCCATGTCCATTCCGAACGAAGAAAAGGCCCATGAGCCGAAGCGGCAGAGCCTTCCAGCCCAGCCCCAAAACCTTCAAATCATTCCTCTTATTGCTATTGATCTGGAGCTGTGCCCAAAGCTTTGCACTCGCTACAGCTACACAAAAAGAAACTAAGCTATCCCAACAAAACCTCCTCACCGGCACCATCACCGACACCCAGGGCCAGCCCCTGATCGGCGCCACCGTACAGGACCAAAAAAGCGGCAACAACACCCAGACCAATAAACTAGGCCAGTTCCAGCTCCAGACCAACGCCACAAGTGGCACCCTCACCATCAGCTACCTCGGCTACCAGCCACAAACAGTAGCCTACCAAACAGGCAACCCCCTTAATATCCAACTCACCGAAGACCCCTCGACCCTAAAGACCGTCGAGATCAACACCGGCTACTACAGCGTCAAAAAAGCCCTGATGACTGGAGCCATCTCCAGCATCTCCGCCAAGGACATCGAGAAACAGCCCGTCGCCAATCCCCTGTCCACCCTACAGGGACGCATCACCGGTGCCTACATCCAACAGACCTCGGCCACCCCGGGCGGCAACATCAACATTACTATCAGGGGAAGAAACGGCATCGACGCCTCCTCCAACCCGCTATACCTAGTCGACGGCATCCCCTTCGGCGGCCCCAGCCTGTCCAACACCTTCTCGGTCAGCAGCAACGTCCACACCAACGGCGGCGCCAGCCCCCTGAATACCATCGCCCCCGAAGACATCGAAAGCATCGAAATCCTCAAAGATGCCGACGCCACCGCCATCTACGGCTCACGCGGCGCCAACGGCGTCGTCCTGATCACCACCAAAAAAGGCAAAACCGGCAGAACCAGCATCGAGGCCAGCGCCCAGAGCGGCAGCTCCAAAGTCGCCACCAGCCTGCCCATGCTCCAGACCCCCGACTACCTCGAACTGCGTAAGCTCGCCTTCAGCCTCGATAACATCACCTACCGCCCCACCGACTACGACCTCAACGGCAAATGGGACCAGACCCGCAACACGAACTGGCAAAAAGAACTCATCGGTAACAGCGCCAGCTTCGCCAACTACCGTACCGCCATCAGCGGCGGCAGTAATACCCACAGCTACCTGCTCAGCGCCAGCCACAACCGTCAGGGTACCATGTACCAAAAAGACCTCGGCTACCAGCGCACCGCCCTGCACCTGTCCACCTCCCACCAGAGCACAGACCAGAAGTTCAAGGCCACTACCAGCGTCAGCTACAGCCTAGACGACACCAATTGGACCAACACCGACCTCACCCCAAGAGCCCTCAACCTCTCGCCCAATGCCCCCGCCTTGCGCACCGAGACCGGCGCCATCAACTGGGAAGGCTCCACCTTCGTCAACCCCCTGCGCTCATTGGAATGGCAATACCTCGGCCAGAACACCAACCTGACCGCAGCCACCAAGCTCTCCTACCGTCCCATCAAAAACCTGGAGCTCAGCAGCAACCTCGGCTACAGCGCCCTGACCATGGACGACCGCAACTCCACCCCCGTGAGCTATTACGATCCGGCAGAAGGCCGTACCAGCGCCACCTCTTCTTCAGATTTCGGCAACGCCTCCCAAAAAGGATGGTCCGCCGAAGCCCAGGCCAGCTACCAGCTCCAACTCGGCAAAGGCAGGTTGAGCCTACTGCTCGGCACCACCCTACAACAGACCCAGCGCAAAGGCATCTACCAACGTGGCACCGGCTACGCCTCCGATGCCCTATTGGCCAGCATCATCTCCGCCTCGGCCATACAGGTCAGGGCCGCCACCCAGAGCAATTACCGCTACGGCGGCAGCTACGCCCGCATCAACTATAACCTGCAGGAAAAATACCTCCTCAACCTCACCGCCAGACGCGACGGCACCAGCCGTTTCGGCAGCGGCAAAAGAATGGGCAACTTCGGGGCCATCGGCATCGGCTGGCTCTTCGCCTCCGAAGACTTCGCCAAAAACCTCCTGCCACAGCTCTCCACCGGAAAACTCCGTGCCAGCTACGGCATCTCCGGCAACGACCAGATCGGCGACTACGAATACCTCGACACCTATCAGGCCTCCAGCGGCTACAACCTATCGGCCGGCCTGGCACCCCTGCGCCTGTTCAACCCCGATTTCTCCTGGGAACAGAACCGCAAGCTCGAGCTGGGTCTTGACCTCGGCTTCTTCAAGGACAGGTTGACCCTGACCCTGGGCCACTACCGCAATATGGCCACCTCCCTACTCGTCGAATATCCCCTGTCGATGGTCACCGGTTTCCGTTCCATCCGCAACAACCTCGACGCCAAAGTCGCCAACAATGGCTGGGAAGTAGAAATTTCCTCCAGACAAATCCAAGGCAAAGATTTCCGCTGGTCAAGCAGCTTTAACCTGACCATACCCACCAACAAACTGGTCAGCTTTCCAGGCCTGGCCGCCTCTACCTATGCCAGCTCGCTGTCCATCGGCCATTCCCTGGGTGCCGTCAAGGCCTACCAGCTCGAAGGCGTCGACCCACAGACGGGCATCTACCGCTATACCGATTTCAACGGTGACGGCACTATCAATGCCAGCGATAGACAGGTCATCTTAGACCGCCGCCAGCGCTACTACGGTGGACTGGACAATAGCTTCAGCTACGGCAACCTGGAACTCAGCTTCCTGTTCCAGTACGTTACCCAGATCGCCGGCTCCTTCCGTGCCCAGTACAGCATCATGCCCGGCGCCTTGGGCAACCAGCCACAGGGCCTATCAGGGCAAATACTGGACAAAGCCCGGCGACATCGCCGAATTCCAGCGGCCAAGTACCGGCGCCCATGCCGGAGCCGCCGCCGCCTGGGGCAACTATTCGGTATCCGATGCGGTCATCTCCGATGCCAATTTCATCCGACTGAAAAACGTCTCCCTTTCCTACCGCAACAGCAAATGGCTCAAGGGCGCTACCCTGCGCCTATTCGCCCAGGGACAGAACCTCTGGACGATCAGCGATTATTTCGGGCTGGATCCCGAAAGCGCCAACGCCAACCTGCCGCTGTTGCGCACCTACACCTTTGGTCTACAACTTACCCTTTAAGCTCAAGCACATGAAAACATTCATATATCTCCTACTCTCCAGCCTACTCTTGCTAGTCGGCTGCGAAAAGGGCCATCGAGATCGACGGCCCACCCACCCAACTGGATGCCCAAAAGGTATTCGCCGACGAGACCACCGTCAAGGCCGTGGTCAACAACCTCTATGGCTCCTCCATCGGCCTACTCTGCGGCACCAGCAGTTCCCCTACGGTACTGGGCGCCTTCAGCAGCGACGAGACCGAAGTCTACATCAACAGCGTGGAACACCAACAGGTCGCCGGCGGACAGATCGTTCCCTCCAACGCCTATGCCGCCAGCATCTGGGAACTCCGCCTACCTGAGCATCTACAATGCCAATACCCTGATCGAAGGCCTAAAGGACAATCCAGCGATTTCCCAAGCCTTAAAAGATCAGGCCACCGGCGAGGCACTGTTCCTCCGTGCCTATGCCCATCTGATGGCCATGAACTTCTATGGAAAAGTTCCACTGGTACTCAGTACCGACTACCGTATCAATACCCAATTGACCCGATCCAGCCCCGAACAGGTACTGGCGCAGCTCATCAGCGATCTGGAAGCGGCCATCCCCTTATTGCCCACTGTTTACACCGCCACCCCCGGCGAGCGCATCCGCATCAGCGCCCATGCCGCTAGGGCACTACTCGCCCGCTGCTACCTCTACGCCGGCAACTATCCCAAGGCCATCGAACATGCCTCGGAACTGATCAACAATACCAGCCTGTTTGGTCTGCCCCCCTTGAATGAAGTCTTTCTGAAAGCTTCTAAGGAGGCCATCCTACAAATCCGTACTAATTCCACGACCTTTCCCACCTCCGACGGGAACCTGTTCGTCCTCACCGGTAGGCCCACCCCTGATCGCCCTGAAACAAAGCTTTGTCGACGGCTTTGAGACCGGCGATCAGCGCCGCACCAACTGGACAGCCAGGTATACCCTGGGCGCCGAAAGCTGGCCCTATCCCAACAAGTACAAGGTCAAGACCGCAACCATCATCACCGAACACAGTACGCCCCTGCGCTTGGCCGAAATGTACCTGATCCGTGCCGAAGCAAGAGCCCTTCTGGACCAATTGGAACTGGCCACAGCCGACCTGGATGTCCTCAGACAGCGTGCCGGACTGGGCAAACTGCTTACCGGATTGGACAAAGCTCAATTATTGGAAAGGGTACTCCAAGAACGCCGCTCAGAACTGTTCACCGAAAATGCCCACCGCTGGGTCGACCTGAAACGCTTCGGAAAGGCATCCACCGTACTGTCCGCCGCCAAACCCGGCTGGACCGCAAGAGCCCTGCTCTTTCCCGTACCCCTAAGTGAAAACACCGTGAACCCCAACTTGGGACAAAACCCCGATTACTGATGAAAAAATTAATGTATAGCCTTTTGGCCATCCTGTTTGCGATACAGGCCAACGCCCAACCGATCCAAAGTAAATTACCGCTGGGCAGTCCCAGTCCCGATTTCGAGCTCCAGGTACGACTGGCCGGCCAAGGCTCCCCACAACAGCGGAACCTTGCCTCATACCATGGCCGTTGGCTGGTACTGGACTTCTGGACCAAGTACTGTATCAGCTGCATCAAGGGATTTCCCAAACTGCAACTGCTCAAGGACAGTCTCTCCAAAGAGATGGATTTCATTCTAATCGGCCGGAACGACCAAAAATACAACAGCGGTATCGAAGCATTGTACCAGCGCATCGCCTCGGAGGAAAAGCTAAGTCTGGACATTGCCTTTGATACGCTGTCATTCGGAACTTTCGGGGTCACTGTTACTCCGCACGTGGTGATCATCTCTCCAGATGGGAGCATTGTGCGTATAGGTAGAGCTGATGAACTCTCCCTGGAAAAACTCAGAAACCTGATCCACGGTAGTGAGCTGAAAAGCGCTGTAAATGCTATGGTCAAGGATCCTTTGATTGGCCGAAGCTTCCGCAACAGCGGACACGAAAGTGAAATAGGCGCCTACTCCCCTAAGGCGCAGGGCGGTGCCGAGCACATCGCCCAACAGTACCGTAAGGGAAAGTTCACGACCTTTCGTTCCAACCTGGCCAATCTATACCTACTGGCCTATTTCGGCAGGTCACATTGGAGCAGTCGGGACAGTCTTTACGGTAAATATTGGCCCCAACCGGTACTGGAACTGCGGGATAGCAGTAACTTTGCTAACCATTTTGATAGCGGGAAAGGATTTTACAGTTATTGCGTTCAATTGCTGGACAGCAATGCTGGGATAGACCGGGTCATGAACGCCATGCAGACAGATCTCCAGGCATGGACGGGACAAAACGCCCGTATCGAAACCCGCAACATGCCCGTATGGGAACTCCGGACCATATCAAAAGCCACCGCCCGAAAGCTGAAAAGCAAATCGGATACTGCCTATTTCCAGACCGACCATAGCAGCCTGTCACTGAAAAAGGGAAAGATGCAACAGGTGATGAATATCCTGCGGCGCTACCATCCTGCACTCATCACGATAGACGCCACAGGGATCAACGATGACATTGACCTAGAACTACAGGCCAGTTTTGCCAACCTACCCTCGCTCCAAAGGGCACTGGAAGCTAAAGGTCTTCTGCTCATTCAAAGCACCCGTCCCATGCAGGTGCTGGTCATTTCCGACCCATAAAAAAAGGGCAGCTTTTCAGCTGCCCTTTTCCATGAACATTCCATCCTAGAAGCCTTGTTTTCTCAACACGGTGCAAGGATTTTCAGGTGAGGTCTCCGCATCCGAATCCGGTTTGGTATAATACGGCTCCAAGTTTTCATTGGTACAGTCCGAATCATTACCAAGTGTACATTGCGGTGTTACGGAAATCGTTCCGTTACAATCGCTGTCATTGGTTCCATAGTAGCCTGGTGCCATCTTGATCGAGGCGAAGGCACTGCCCACTGCGAATAGCGCAATGATGGCAGGTAAAACAAGTTGTTTTTTCATGTTTGTTGTTATTGGATGATTGCCTACTCTGTTCCAGGTTTTCGGCCAGCCCTGTCCCCTGCGCAAGGAATATCTTAAATGGTCTTTCTTTGGTAAGTGAACAAGATCGCCACCATGGAAAATAGGACGAACACCGTATTGAATACCAAATGCTCCTGCCAGCCCATCGAGGCCAAAATGCCCCCACAACCACAAGGAATGTAGCTGCTCAACGTCAGGATATAAGCGATGTATAGGGTAAATCCCAACATGATCCCAGCGGAAAGCCATAGCCCTATAGTCCTAGACCTCGGCCACATCATCATCACCGACACTAACAGCTCCGACCAGGGCACCAGATAGGAAAGCAGTTTGGCATAGCCACCCAAGAGTGGCGAGAGCAACAGCTGCTGTTCAAAAAAGTACCGGTCATAGAGTTTGTACACGGCGGCGTAGATGTACACCAGGATATAGGCATAAACTACCAGCTCGATGAAGAGCTTTTTAAAATCGGTTTGGTTGAAAGTGAGCTTTGCTAACATGGTCTTGGGGTTTGGTTAGACCAAAGCTAGGGAGCTTGAAAATGAAAAATGCCGACAAATGTCGGCAAATGAAAAAAGTTGGCGCTGAAATATTCAAGCTGAATTACTTTTTTAAGTCCTCAATAATTAGCGTAACACAGCTAGTCAATTTTTGAGTTCGATCGAGTGCCTATAAAGCGCAAAAAATCAGGATGACGTTTTCAGGTCAATAACCTGTCTATTTTAGGGTCAGCCATTTAAAAAACAGGGACACCATCCCCCCCCCTACATCTATAATATAATGTCTAATTACTTATCTTTTGAACACCCGAGTATCCTAATTCCCACATGGTTTAGCCAGAAAAAATCTATATTCCATCCCGCATAAAAAACATTTAAAATTCTAGCTATCAGTTATTTGAATTTATTTCCAGCAACTAATTTTGATATTTATTTTGTACACGTTGTGTCGCACAGATACTTTATCGTCATTTGCCATGACCAACTATAAATCAAATGAACAATTTTTTCACAGGCAATTCATGTTTGACTTTGCAGATCTTTAAAGTACCGATCAAATTACCCAAACCTTTTCCAATAACACCTATTTAAAGTCACGCCATCCTAAATTCCAAAACCAAAATGAGATGTATGAAAAATAAAATGAGAATTCTTACGCTGTTGGGGTTATTGTTCGCAACCCACTCCGTATCCGCAACTGTTAAAATAGACCGCCTAGAACCAAGTAATTGGTGGGTGGGCATGAAAAAAAGTGAATTTCAAATTTTAGTTTACGGCCCGAACATCGGCAGTTCGAAAGTAACGATCACTTATCCTGGCGTAACTCTCAGACAAGTAGTTAAAGCCGAAAATGCCAATTATCTTTTTCTGTATGTAAATGTTTCCAAAACGGCTAAACCAGGTAATATAATGATCAAATTTACCAACGGAACAGCAACAGAAACCGTAGCCTATCCGCTTAAAGCGAGGGCAGCTGCCACTGGGAGCTAGAGGATTTGATGCCGCTGATGTTTTGTACCTAATTACTCCAGATAGATTTGCAAACGGCGATCTAACGAATGACAATTGGGACAATGTGAGGGTAAACAGAGAAAGTCCAAATGCCCGACATGGAGGTGACATGGCTG
>JAMRYI010000695.1:0-86952 GCA_029231635.1 Ditylenchus weischeri | reverse complement strand
TTAATAACACAAAAGAACAGCTTGGCGCTTCAATTGGCCGTCAAATTGTCTTGCCTTCAACTTACACTGGAGGGCCTAGATATGTGCTGAATGGCTATAATGATGCTTTCTAGCTTAAACCCCTTAAAATGGGGTGAACGTAAAATCATGAAACGCACTGTACAAAGAGAGAATATTCGTTTGAAAGCCCTCAGTTTCGACTCTCTGGTGGTATATTTGGTTTTGCATTATCAAAAGGTTAGGTTGAGTAGGTAGAATGGTAGGTAAGGTAAGTGAATGGGTGTGTAGAGTAGGTGGGTGGGTGGGTCGACTCGAACCACAAGGATGCTACTCGAACAAGTGGATGGTACCCGAACCACTAAGATAGTTTTCAAACTAACACGATAGTACACAAACCACCAGGATAGAACTCAAACTACGGCGAACGTACCAAGGCACCATCAACACCTAACGAACAGCGGCACCGCCTCAGTTACGAGTAATAAAATGCCACGAAATTATCTTAAGAGCTGCTTTATATCAATATGATGCGCAATATGATTCAATATGATTTTGAGCTTTTTGCTACAGTTAAACCCTGAAATTTAAACGGTTATTAAAAAGAATATAGCATTTAAAAAAAGGAACTGAATTTTTGTTACAGTTTTTGTTTTTTAACGCGAGCTAAGATTAGCACACTCCACATTGAAAGAGATTGGGGAAACTGTAGATTTATCTAATATTAAAAAATTCGAAAAAATCAACAGGGGACAGGGGACCAAAGCATCTTTTTCTAGATATGCAAATGCATGTCTTCTAAAATTTTGTCCTGCTTCTATTTCTGAAGCCTTATTCTTACTCCTTTTATTGCGCACTTAAGATCGGAGCTGTATTCATAATTTAAAAAGAAAAATTAGCATCGTGTATGGAGATATTTTTAACATCGAGGTTCATCTTCGTTCGCCTATATTTTCGTCCCAGCTCAAGTTAACTGGAGTAACAACTACTCAAAAAATAGCCCTATTTCTTCTATACAAGATGATGTTCACAGAATCTAAAAAATCCAAACTTTGAGAGGCTGTATCTCTTCACAGAGCACGAATATCGAAAAGGTATCACCAGTTTTGCTTACAGTATTTCTGTGCTCTAGCATAATATACGCATGTTATAGTCCATACTGGGAGGGTTAAGTCAATTTAAAAAAGAACAAATACCTTTTGGTTTTAGAAATAAATGGTTTAACACATTGGTTAAGGCCTTTTCCACTGCTAGATCTTTTGGTAGGAAAGCTTTTGCGCCTACTTCCTTCACAAAATCCACCACCGATTTGCTAAGTTTCTGTTTGCCTGTTACGATAGGGTGGTAAATTTCGACGATTTTTTCAACCGCTATTACACCACTTTCCCCGCTTTTTCTTGCGCTTGCTTTTCAAGAACAGCGTTTGCCATGATTTTTTCGATCATCTGTTTGTTTTTGTAAAAGTCAGTGCTGAGCCATTTTTGAAGTGCTTCAAAGCCGAAGAAATTTGATGAAAAAGTGAGCCAGCCGACAGTCAACATTTCATTCGATGTGTCAAAAACAAGAGGGAACATTTTTTGCATGTTTTCACCAATTTGATTGCAATATTGCAGATAGTAATAAGGCATGTAACCAATCAAACTTAGCATTGCGCCAACTCCCATGGAGTTAATTGCTAATCCAGAAACTTTGTTTAAGTCTAATGCGAGCTCTACATTGACGCTAACATGTTCTTTGTAAAGCTCTAGTTTGTCTTCAGAAGTTGAATTTTCTTCCACTGGCTCATTTGTATTCCTAGACATGGCTTGCAAAAAATTACTTTGCGAAATTCTCCTCTGTATATTTTTTGACATTTGCATTAAGAAATTTTCTTTTGGTCTTTTTTCTTTTATTTTTTCTAGCTCATGTTGTGTAGGCAGAGCAAAAAAATTTCTACTTTGTTTTATCAACACTGATGCTTTCAAATACTCTTTTATTTTATCTATTTGCTTGGGCATCATAGCTTCACGAGTAGAACTTGCTATCTGGAAAATAGGGCAAAATAAATTTTCACTTTGAGTAACTGTTGTGAGAAAAATTCTTGGGCCGATTTTAAGCATATTTTTGAAAATAAAAAATTGTAATAAAAATATTTTAAAATGTAAGTTTTGTAGTCTTAAATAGGCCTCTGCACGGGCCAGCCCAGGATTTTGAAAGCCCGGGCCGGGCCCGACTTTTAAAATTCCTTTCGGATTGGGCCCGGCTCGAAAATCTCCGGGCCGATTCTTGGTCTTCAATATACCTCATCAAATCCGGCCTTCTTTTTAATTTTTTTCATTTTTAAGTTTTATACCAAAATGAAGCCCTAGATCTTTTCTTTCTAGCAAGCTATCAACTGACTTAATGAAATTTTTTTAAGTTGCAGAAAATGGTCTTTTTATAGAACAAATTTTTCGAAAAATTCGATTTATACAAAAATCATTTTCCGCAACTTTTTGAAAATTTCACAAAGTCAATCGATATCTTGTTAAAAAGCTAAGATCGAGGGCTATATTTTAGTATATAGCCAATTATAGGTACAAACCCGGATTTCGCAGAGTATGGTACTTGACTAAATCGTGGTTGCGCATCACTTGGCAAAAATGCCCCTCTTCCTACAGTGTTTAGAAAATTTTTAACAATTTGGTGGGGAGTGGGAGCGTGCTGGGCCATAACCCAGAGGTCGGTGGATCGAAACCACCCGGTGATACCAGTAAAAGTCAAGGAAAAATGTGATGCTCGAGTGGGACCCACGACGACTTTCACCGGCTTCAGCTGCTCTACCACTGAGCTATCGAGTTTTTCATTTCTTTTTCGTGGGAGGGCGCCCCACCAACCTCCTCACACTAGAAAATACGGTTCTTATGCATTATCGGGACTACCTGGTTTTACTGTCATTTATGCTAAAGACATTTCCGAGCTCTATCCTCCAAATTTGCCTTTCAGTATCGCTCGTTAATAATGCTTGTGAATAAAGGACGATAACCATAAGATAATTAAAATTAATATGTTTTCAATATCGTAGGACTCATAAATGACAGTAAAACCAGGTAGTCCCGATAATGCATAAGAACCGAAAATACACAAGTCACATTCGACACCATTCAAAAATTGGCCAAAATTTCGAGCCTAACCGTCTTTTTTAAACGATTCGCAGATTCGGATTCTCTGCTAAATTCTGCACCAGAATAAGGTGGTCTTACAGTCAGGGCTTCCCGTGTTAAGACACTCCCGCTTAAGAGAACATTTGGCCGCTTAATTTTTTTAGTTAACAGTCAGTTCGTCCTAAGTCAGAGAGTCAACTTTATAGCAAAAAATTTAGCGGCAAAACAAAAAACTATTGGGTTGATTCATAATTAATGCTGATTTTTGTTTCCTTATGATTCTTTTGATCTATTTCTTCTTTAAATTTGCTTTTTTGTTTTAAAGTATGCCCTCGCTTTTAGTTAAGAAGAATGCGCGTCGAAAACCACCTTCACATTCGCCATATCATGCTCTACCACTTTGAGAAAGGATGGAGGGCAGCGCAGTCTTTTCGCGATATTGTCAAACTCTTTGGCGAAGAGGCGATCAGTCAAAGTCAGGTGGAAAGATGGTTCAAGCGTTTCAAATCCGGTGACACAAGCTTGCAAGATGAGAAAGGAAGAGGTCGCCCATCTGACTTTCATGATCAAGCTCTCAAATCTTTCCACCTGACTTTGACTGATCGCCTCTTCGCCAAAGAGTTCGACAATATCGCGAAAAGACTGCGTTGCCCTCCATCCTTTCTCGAAATGGTAGAGCATGATATGGCGAATGTGAAGGTGGTTTTCGACGCGCATTCTTCTTAACTAAAAGCGAGGGCATACTTTAAAACAAAAAAGCAAATTTAAAGAAGAAATAGATCAAAAGAATCATAAGGAAACAAAAATCAGCATTAATTATGAATCAACCCAATAGTTTTTTGTTTTGCCGCTAAATTTTTTGCTATAAAGTTGACTCTCTGACTTAGGACGAACTGACTGTTAACTAAAAAATTAAGCGGCCAAATGTTCTCTTAAGCGGGAGTGTCTTAACACGGGAAGCCCTGACTGTAAGACCACCTTATTCTGGTGCAGAATTTAGCAGAGAATACGAATCTGCGAATCGTTTAAAAAAGACGGTTAGGCTCGAAATTTTGGCCAATTTTTGAATGGTGTCGAATGTGACTTGTGTATTTTCGGTTCTTATGCATTATCGGGACTACCTGGTTTTACTGTCATTTATGCTAAAGACATTTCCGAGCTCTATCCTCCAAATTTGCCTTTCAGTATCGCTCGTTAATAATGCTTGTGAATAAAGGACGATAACCATAAGATAATTAAAATTAATATGTTTTCAATATCGTAGGACTCATAAATGACAGTAAAACCAGGTAGTCCCGATAATGCATAAGAACCGAAAATACACAAGTCACATTCGACACCATTCAAAAATTGGCCAAAATTTCGAGCCTAACCGTCTTTTTTAAACGATTCGCAGATTCGGATTCTCTGCTAAATTCTGCACCAGAATAAGGTGGTCTTACAGTCAGGGCTTCCCGTGTTAAGACACTCCCGCTTAAGAGAACATTTGGCCGCTTAATTTTTTAGTTAACAGTCAGTTCGTCCTAAGTCAGAGAGTCAACTTTATAGCAAAAAATTTAGCGGCAAAACAAAAAACTATTGGGTTGATTCATAATTAATGCTGATTTTTGTTTCCTTATGATTCTTTTGATCTATTTCTTCTTTAAATTTGCTTTTTTGTTTTAAAGTATGCCCTCGCTTTTAGTTAAGAAGAATGCGCGTCGAAAACCACCTTCACATTCGCCATATCATGCTCTACCACTTTGAGAAAGGATGGAGGGCAGCGCAGTCTTTTTCGCGATATTGTCAAACTCTTTGGCGAAGAGGCGATCAGTCAAAGTCAGGTGGAAAGATGGTTCAAGCGTTTCAAATCCGGTGACACAAGCTTGCAAGATGAGAAAGGAAGAGGTCGCCCATCTGACTTTCATGATCAAGCTCTCAAATCTTTCCACCTGACTTTGACTGATCGCCTCTTCGCCAAAGAGTTCGACAATATCGCGAAAAGACTGCGTTGCCCTCCATCCTTTCTCGAAATGGTAGAGCATGATATGGCGAATGTGAAGGTGGTTTTCGACGCGCATTCTTCTTAACTAAAAGCGAGGGCATACTTTGAAACAAAAAAGCAAATTTAAAGAAGAAATAGATCAAAAGAATCATAAGGCAACAATAAGCAATAATTATGAATCAACCCAATAATAGAAAGTATCATTATGTGTCTATTTTCTACATTATATAAAATCTTACACTATAAAACACATTCGAAAGAGGCATTAGTGATGTTGCACCAAATAGATTAATAAGTTGTGTAGGAACATAGCCAATTATAGGTACAAATCCTGATTTTGCAGAGTCTAGTAATTGGCTGAATCGTGATTGAGCATCACTTGGCAAAAATGCCCCTCTTCCTACAGCGTTTAGAAAATTTTTAACAATTTCTGAATCGCTTGCCTTAGCCAGAAATACTGTTAGTGCATTAAAAGATAACATTAAAGCTTTGGTGTAGAAATGGTCTAAGCCAAATGTCTTGCTTACATGCAAAACTACTGCTGGCCAGCAAAGCATATCCAGTATATATGACAGACTGACGCTGGAGGTTAAACTAAGTATTAAAGCCCAACCAACATCTTTAGCAAAACGTCTGGCATTTATTATGGAGTTGATAGCTTGTGCACCCAGTCTGAAAAATTTTAAAAGCTTTTTTACCTAATTTAGTTCTTCCAAAAAAGGCATTTTCAATCCTACTAGCGAATAAACCCCTTTAAGTTATTTTAAATTCAAGTTTTGAAAGTTTAACTGATTGTTTAAGTAACAGTGAAAGCCAGAACAATTTTTTCAAAGCCAGTGAACATGCAGCTACCACAAAAAAATTAAAGATGTAACCGTTTTGGCTACAAGAATTTTGGCTATAACAAGGGAGAGCCAAAAGATCACCTGACTCGAAGATCCTTTGAATCAGCATCCTTGCTTGTGTACATAGCAATAGTAACTAAGTCACCTAATTGTTTGCACTTCTTACTCTTTTCTTTGATTATTTTTTTAGATTGTAATTTTTTATTATATGCCTTATTAACTCCTAAGCCCATAGGAACCGCACTTATTTTGAAGTGAACATTTTCCAACAAATCTGCAGGGTGAATTTTTAAGCCAGTAAGTTCAGCATACAAATTGTTCACTTCTTCCTCTTGTTCTGATTCGAAATCTCTATCTTTTACTTCTTCTTCAATTTCTTGTAAAAGAGAATTGTTTTCAATAATCTTTTCGTCCGGATTTTCTTTTTTGAGTTTAATTAATTCAGATATTTGTACCATAAGTTTTTTGAGCTTTTGTGCAAGTCTTACAAACTTGCTTTCATTTTTTGCTCTAATCTTGGGTAGTTTTTGCCAACTTAGTGATGCATTTTTGTGAAACGCACTCAAACCATAACGAATGGCTACTAAAATTGCATAACTGCTTATTTGGACATGCTTATCTATGTTAAATTCATCTCTTTTTTGAAAATTTTCTTTATTTTCTTCTACATTATCATCTTTAACTCTTTTCTTTATTTTTCTAAATTTTTCATCCACCAAATTTTCAACTTCTTCGTCATGCAAAGTTATTCCGAAATCAAATAGATAGGCGTAAAATAATGCGCTTTCGTCTAATGCAAAACTTATTTTGCAACCTTCTGCAGGAAGGTTTTTTACAAGCTGAGAATATTTGTCTAAAAAAATTGTCTCCAACTGTTTTTGCACATAGTTTGATATTTCTGACGAATTCTTCTCCTTGTTGTATGAATTAGAGCTTTTTTCGACAAACTCCACATCGAACGGTCTGGGCTGAATGTATCTTTGTGGGTTAAGCATTTTTGCAGCTAAGCGAGCAGATGAAACCTTTAAGTTTGGATTTTTGGCAATGAAATCCAACTTTCTTGCGATTTCTTGCAGTTTTTCTAAGTTTGAAGTTATTTTTGAATCAGTTTGCTGAGTTTTCTTATTTGACTTTGATTTAAAACTAAATTTTTTATATTACAATCAGTCGGTACCTTTTAACTTTTTTTGGCCACAAATTTTCGTACTGCCTGTTAGAGATGAAGAAACGGGACCAGGACGGATTTCAGGACAGGATTTTATGGTCTGTCCAAGACCAGGATCAGGACCGGGATTCGAAATTCTAAAAACCAGGATCCTGGTCGGGATCCTGGTCCAAACCAGGATTTTCGTTAAATTCCAGAAATCCGGTTTAAACTGCCAGCAAAATTATTATTGACACTTTTCTACATTCATTACATCCAGTAAACAATGTTCAATAACAATACTTCAACAACGGGAGCGATTTATTTAAGAAGATCAACATTTCCGCTTTTTCTGGACTCAAAAAATGCAAAGGTAATTCGTTTCAAGATGACGCTTCGAAAAATACCATTTACATTTACCAAATTCGACGACCAGGATTGGCCAAAATACCAGGACCAGGACCAGGATTTTTTAATTTGACCAGGACCAGTATTTTGTTTTATTAAATTTCGACCAGGACGGACCAGGACCAGGACAGGATCCTGTCCTGTCTTCGTCTCTACTGCCTGTTTCTTTCAAATTTTCTTATTTTTTCCAATCGATAACGTGCAATACTTGTTATTGTCACAAATACAGGGTTTATCAAAAAATTTTGACCACTCTCAGACTTTTCAATTTCGTATCATTATTTTGTGAGTAATTTTATTTACAACTTTATACGACTGCTGTTTCATTGTGTTTGTGCTTATTCTTTAAAAATTTTAGAAAATTGTTGAGATGAAGTTCAAGCGGCTTTCGTCTGACGTTGTATCGCAGTATAAAGTGGTCGGCTTTCTTTCGTTATTATCGTGGGGTTAATAAATTCACCTTTCTTTCAGGTTCCATATTTTGCAATTTAGCACTGATTTTTCACTATTATTTGTCAGTTGACCAGCAATATTTTACAGGATCCTTCACCACTGCTGACCGCTCGAAGAATGAACGCCTGGTCTAAAAAGGCTGAGTGCGTGTGCTGAAGCAGAAGGAAAGAATTTTGAATGATAATTTCTTTTGTGCGTGATTTTTTCGTCTGCTGATAGTGAATAAATATGATAAAGTCGTAAGTAATTGTGTACAGAATCCTTAGTGAATTTGGAAATTTTCGAGGGATAGGACCCGAAAATTCGGAAATTGACCGGGCAACAACCTACCTGCGTAAAATTTTTTTCAGATGGTCAAGTTTTTTTGATATAGCCTCTGTACTGTTTTCGCTTTAGGTATACTTTTTTCTGTCCGAAATTGGCGACAAAAATATTCGGACAAAAAAGTATATTTGGGACAGAAAAAGTAAAACTTGAGAAAAGAAAAATATGTTTGGGACAATAAAAAGTATTGCCCATTGATAACACCATCAAATAGCCCTACTTTCTTATAAAGTATCACTCATTGCATGAAGTCTAAAAAGTGTATAACAAAAAATTGATAAAGCGTAATCAAAATTATCGGTTTCACTTGCTTCATACTTGTACTTATTGTTTTACATTTTTAGCGGATGATTCAATAAATGATAACTTGTCATAAACTAGAATCGAACGGCTATCTGATAATTTTAGCATTTAAAAAAAGATTTAAAAATTTAAGAGAAATAGGAAAAACGAAAATTTGCGGCCAGTTCGGAACAGTGATAGAGAATATGGCTCCGAGATGCTTTTGGGCTTTTTATGTCTTTTTTATGCCAATTTTTTTTACAATACAGTCAACCCTCGATACAACGATACCCCAAGGGACCGGCCCTGGGTATCGTTATATCAAGGGTATCGTTGTATTGAGGTATCGTTATATCGAGGCTATTAAGACCGAAAATCTGACAAGGTATCGTTATATCGAGGCTTGGCTGTATCAGCACAACAATGTTCAACAAAAGCACTTTTATTAACGGTTAGAAAAGAAGAAATTGGTAATTTTCGGCTGCTGTACTTTCTTTTTGCGCTCTTGATAGAAGTAGTAAGCAGTCTAATTAAGCAGTGCAGAAAAAGAAAAATGTACTCTGTAAGAAAAAAAGGCGTTTGAAATTTAAAAATTCTTTAATTTTTTTGCTTAAAAATGATCTTAAAGTTATATCTTAAGGTTATATCGTTATATCGAGATTTCTTTTATTAGTCGGGACCGGCAAAAAGTATCGTTATATCGAAGGTATCGTTATATCGAGGTATCGTTGTATCGAGGGTCTAGTCTTTACCATTCTTTATCAGAACCGACCAAATCTGTACAGGAGTATCGTTATATCGAGGGTATCGTTATATCGAGGGTATCGTTGTATCGAGGTATCGTTGTATCGAGGGTCGACTGTAATTAAATTCTGTAAAATAGGTTAGAGGAAAGGGATCAATACTTGGTCAAAAATTAGCTTTTTAAAAAAATTATTTACAATAAAAAAAAGTTTTAGGAACTATCGGAGCCAAGTATTTTTCAAGATTCGGAAAAAGTTGGCTTCGAGATTTTCTACGACTTTTTTCGTATTGTAAATAAATTTTAATAAGAGCCAATTTTCGGAAAAATGTTTGAGGATGTTCTAACTAACCCTACTTCTAAGCAAAAGCCAGAAAATTTTTAGAAGTCAGTAAGGCATATTTTTTGGGCGCAGTATAAGTCAGCGTACATAAGGGTAGACTTAAACAGTTTTTACGAACTACAAAAAGTGAGAAGAAGATGTCTGAGTAGCTGGTTCACAATTAAAAAAAATGAGTTAGTTATAGTAGTAGTCAAAAATGGCTGTAAAAATATGTGGCCTAAAAATTAACTTCTGCTGCCTGGTTCTGAAAACAAGCGATTTTTACGTGACAGGAATTGAAGTTCAAAATTCTTTGGCAAAGGTAAACGTTTTTTACTTACCTTCGATTTTTTTCGCAGCTGCAGAATTTAAAATTAAATATAAGAAGCACAAATATTACTGCACAATATAGCGGCGGTTTACTTGCTTTTAACAAATACATCGGAATAAAGAAAACGTAAAATGGATTGTAGTATCTCGTGTTCTCACAACAAACTTCTATAAAAATAGTAAATCCTATTTTCCAATTATAAAAAAACAAAAATTGTTAAAGCTAACCGTTTTTATCAATTTTAACACAGGTTATTTGCAAATTTAAATGCTGAAAAATGTCCTTCTCCAGCTAACCAGTTTCGTTTTAAATGGTGTTTTATTAGTAATATTTTTTTCTCACAGCTTGTGACTGATATTCAGAATCTTCGGGAGTTTGTGTGTTGAGAGCCTAGCACATGGCTATAAAAACTTTTAAAAAAGGACATTTCCAAAAAAATAAAGATTTTGGCTCTCAAAAATACATTTCTTCAAACATGGGATTTTGGGCGCTACCGTATACCAACACCACGGTGTGCGCATCTCAACCCCAAGCAACCAAGCCCCCTGCGCCCCCGAAGGTGGCGCAGGGGGCTTGATGTCTTAGAGATGCGCGCACTCACTTACCTCAGACATAATTCCGAGCAAGACTCTAAAATGCATTCAGAGGCTCTTTGCCCAGCTTCAGTAACCAAAACATGGTAAAACAAATGGACGAAATTTCAAAATGCCCAAAACTCAATTTTTTACTGACCAGAACACAAAAAAAATGTCTTTTTTGAACTTCTGGGGTGATTTTAGGTTGATATAGGATGTTTGGAAACACTTTAAAAAAAATTTCATTTGGGGGATACTCCGGTAGTGACGGATTTTGATAAGAGGAGAGCAAGGGCAATAAAAACTAATATTTGGATTTTTTATTACAATACTTTTTAAAAAAAGCTATGAACTTTTTGTCTGCCAGATAAAAAGTATGAAAAGCAAAAAGTTGAAGATTTTTATCAACCCTTACATTCAGGAGTCTAGCGAAGTGGCTTAACTTAATGATTTTGAGATAGCCAACGAATAAAATTCAAACCAATCCATAAAAAGGAAAAAAAAATGTTGAGAAACATTTATCAATAAAATTAGCTTGAAAAAATCAACTGGAGAGGAAAATGGAGATAGGAATACAAAGCAAAATAATTTTATGTTTAAAAATTCGTCAGAATAAAAATATAGGCCTCTACGCTTGCACGTGTACAACCCATTCCTATCTGAGAGATCAATTTAAAAAAAACGCATTCAGAGAAAATCACTGTCTCTCTGTTGGCCATTCCAGTTAACATTAGCCTATTCGGCAGAGCCTGGTCTCCGTGCGATTAAAATAGTTTTTTGCTTCTTAATATTCAAATATATTGCTAAGAGATGGATTTGAAAGAATCCAAGAATAAATAAACCGAAAAACCATAGGTTATAGGCTAAACTTACTCCAGACAGGAGATCAAAGTGGTCCCCGGCTGGAAATACCCAGATGTTTATACTAACTTTGAGGCTCCGTTCATTAGAAACATGTTTATGTTATAATTTGTAGCTGGCATCGTGATCACTTTTGCGTTAATTAAAATTCTTTACCATTTTTGGGCTAAATTGCTCTTTACCCCCAGCACTCGATTGCACTTTAACCCCAGCACTCGATTACATTATACCCCCAGCAGTCTATTTTGCTATTCTTGTGAATTCGTTTTCTTTTCTCGTTAAGTTTACTATCTTTGTGATAAATTATAAATAAAGAGTAGAGTATAGGTAGTTCGTTTGAGTGCTGGGGGTAAAGTGCAATCGAGTGCTGGGGGTAAAGTGCAATCGAGTGCTGGGGGTATAGTGCAAGCGTGCCGTTTTTTTGTATATCGGTATCGCCTATTGCTATAAATTATAAATAAAGAGTAGAGTATAGGTAGTTCGTTTGAGTGCTGGGGGTAAAGTGCAATCAAGTGCTGGGGGTATAGTGCAAGCGTGCCGTTTTTTTGTATATCGGTATCGCCTATTGCTATAAATTATAAATAAAGAGTAGAGTATAGGTAGTTCGTTTGAGTGCTGGGGTAAAGTGCAATCAAGTGCTGGGGGTAAAGTGCAATCGAGTGCTGGGGGTAAAGTGCAATCAAGTGCTGGGGGTAAAGTGCAATCGAGTGCTGGGGGTATAGTGCAAGCGTGCCGTTTTTTTTGTATATCGGTATCACCTATTGCTATAAATTATAAATAAAGAGGAGAGTATAGGTAGTTTGTTTGAGTGCTGCGGGTAAAGTGCAATCAAGTGCTGGGGGTAAAGTGCAATCGAGTGCTGGGGGTATAGTGCAAGCGTGCCGTTTTTTTTGTATATCGGTATCGCCTATTTGCTATAAATTATAAATAAAGAGTAGAGTATAGGTAGTTTGTTTGAGTGCTGGGGGTAAAGTGCAATCGAGTGCTGGGGGTAAAGTGCAATCGAGTGCTGGGGGTAAAGTACAATCGAGTGCTGGGGGTAAAGTGCAATCGAGTGCTGGGTGTAAAGTACAATCGAGTGCTGGGGGTATCGTGCAAGTGTGCCGAGTATGCCATTTTTGTACAGAATCATAAATAAAGTTAGAGATTTTTGATGGATAGGACCCAAAAAGTTCGAAAATTGATACGGCGAAGGCTTACCTGCTCAAATTTTAGACACTGCTGTGACACTACCTGCATATGAATGTAATATACCCAAAGACCCAGCTTGACCATATCCGCACAATTCAGGCTTTTTTTGTTAGATCATTGACTGGTGTCCGAAAAGTTCGTGGACAAACTTTGAAGACGCTTTTAGATAGTAAAATTTTGTCATTTTGAAATTTTGCAAATACAGTTTCGTAGCTCTGCATTTCCTGTTTTAGCTAGTTTTAAAACCTAAGCACGATCAATTTATTAAAGTCATAATCTAGCCTTGAACACTTGTGACGTCATTGTGAGAAGTTGACAAGAATCTTCATGATTTTAACTGATCAAAACTTTAATCAAATATTAGGCGTTACAGTAACATCTTAACAACATGTTGTACGGCAGATTAAGAGCTACAAAATACATTTTGTAATTTTTAAAAAGACGAGTGTTGAGATATGGCCTCTCGAAAAAAAAATCGATTTCTTTAAAAAATGGCTAAAATCCAAGTTTTTCCAAAAAATTTGGATCTTCGGTCATTTTTTAAGAAATTAATTTTGGCCATATCTCAACGCTCACCTTTCAAAAAAATTCCCCAACAAAATGGAATTTGAACATAGTTTTGTTAACTGGGGCCTACCGCATAAAAAAACTCTGGTATGCATACATTTTTTATGCATCCAGAGTCACTTTCGAGTAATTTGCGTCTAAGGTATGTGGGTGTGCGCATCTCAACCACAAGCCCCCTGCGCCCCCTTCGGGGTTGGTTAGAGATGCGCGCACTCCCTTACCTTAGACATAATTCCGAGCAAGACTTTTGATCAAAAATGCATTTAGAGGCTCTTTTTGCCCAGCTCCAGTGACCAAAACATGGTAAAACAGCCAAATGGTCGAAATTTCAAAATGCCCAAAACTCAATTTTTTATTGACCAGAACACAAAAATAATGTCTTTTTTGACTTCTCAGGTGATTTTAGGTTGATATAGGGTGTTTGGAAACACTTTAAAAAAAATTTCATTTGGGAGGGGGTATACCGGTAGGTCGAAAATGCCGATGCCTATATTGTCCATGATCACTGCTCAAAAACGTCCCAATTACAAGAATTTATCAGAAAGTTTTCTCTGTGGTGCGTAGCAAATTATTTGCAGGTGGCAGTCGAGAAATGCGAAGTACTTTACTTAGGTGAAAACAACTCTAAGAAATCTTACCACTTCCGAAATGTTCAAATACACTCTTGTCAGACTGTTCGTGACCTTGGCATAACAATATCTCAGAAGAACCACATTGAAAATATTTACCGTCAATCTCTAGGAAAAATATTTACTCTCTTCAAAGCCATTAAACCAACAAGATTTTTTTTTCAAATGTTCTGTTTTTATATACGACCATTGCTCCAGTACGCTTGGGATGCGCTCAGCAACACCGCCGGTCGATGGACTCACCTCCTGGACTGGCTTCTACTCTCACTCACCGCTCTCATTGGTCTACAAAGCGCTCCAGTTCGTGCAAATCACCGCTGCTCCGTGTGAAAGGAATTGGTAGATCCGAACAGCAATCCATACCAAACTGCGCAACCAGTATGATAGATTTTCATGATTACTGAATCTGTTTAAATCATTCATTTAAGACTGGATGTGGAAACAGCCTCGAAGATAATGTTCATCAAACACAACCTTATGCTGGAGCATGCGGACCTCGTCAAGAAGCGAAATCGGATGTACAAAGCAGATAAGACGGGATTCGAGGGATCCGTGCAAGAAGAAACAGAAAACGAGGAAAAAACTATTGTTGAGGAAATTGATGAGTTTGAGGAATTGTTCAATGAGGAATAGGATGTCATTTTTGTTTGTTTTAATAAAGATTCATTGTTTTGGGTATTTTTCAAAAATTATTTTTGAACTATACTAGGAAATATAGTGTTAGCTAAATATTGGCAAATATTGGCCAACATTTAAAATCTTGGCGCCAAGATGACAACCCTACCTTCTTGGAATGCTTATTGTCTTGAATGGAATTTAAAATATGACAGCCAATTTAAAATTTTAAGAGTAGTTTTGTAAGCAAATCGAGTACGCTGATCACGGATCCGGTGTCAGAATTCCGGACTTGCTGTTTCTAGTGAGTTTAATTTTAGTGGGTGAAAAATGACACAGGGGGAACCGAGGCAAAAAAAATGCAAAAAAATTGTTTATGCGATTTTCTTCATTCTGATGGCGGGAAACATCAATTTATAGACAAAATATTATTAGTCATAAATATCAGATTTTAAAAATTGCACCAAAAACAGTCATACGAGCGTTCCTGGAACTTATGTTAACAACCGATATTAGGAATTGCTGTAAAATAGACAAAAACAAGAAGAGTGTGGGTTTTGCCACTCTGTCCTAATAAGCAAGCAGTGATCTCTAAAAATTTTTTTCCGACACTTGATGTGTGAAACCCTGCCTAAAACAACCTCCTCTACACGGTAGGCATAAAAAAATAGGGGTGGCAATCGAGGTGGCAAGGTGTGGTCTAAAACTACATGAAATTGCTTTTAAATTTTTTAAAAGAGGAGATACAGGGCTTCAAAACTTCTTTGCATAATTTCGAAATGACAAAAGTTTATTATTTGAAAGCGTCTTCAAAGTTTGTCCACGAACTTTTCGGACACCAGTTAATATAGCTTCTTAAATCCTAAACGAAAATTGCGAAATATAAATTGTCCAATTTAACACTTCCAGTATTTTCTAGTGAGCTGATCGTTTATCCGAGCTTATGCTTAAACATTTCTATGTCTAACACCCTGAAAAGCTACAAAATGACTATAAAAGAGATAATTTAAACAAAATATTTCAAAGATCTTGTACTTTTAACTTTCATTACCCCTACCGTTATAATAGGATAAATACGGTATATCAAAACGGAAATCACAAATTGTGTTTTTAATACAATACTTTATATAGTACAAATTACAGACATACAATAAATTATTTGTCATTGGACTAAATGTTGAGCAGTCAGCTATGGCAACAAAACTTATTTGCACAGGCCAAACAAACGCAACGACCTAAATAAAGCTTTAATTTTATAAATCTTTCAAATTTTGTTTAAACAAATAATTTATGGTTTTCGTACAGGTGATCGCCTTTTTATTAACCTAAAATTTGTCTAACTTGTCTTAAACTTGAAATAATTGATATTCTTGTTTTATTTTACTTTTTGATTTATGATCATTTCGGCCGTATCCCTCAAGGGATTCCGATTTTTGAGCTTGGTCTCCTATTGTTTTTTTTTGCTTAGTTTTTGAATAAAATTTTATATTTTAATGTGGATGTTAGGATGTCCTTATTCAAAAAAGCAAAAATAGTTCAAAAATAGAAGTCATCGATGCTGAATCGATCTTGCTGAATTTTAAGCAAAAATTTAGCAAAAAACAAAAAGCGGACCAAGCTTTAAAATCGATACCCATTGAGTACCACTAACCAATTTCGCGCATCTTTGGTTAGTGGGTAGCTTATCCAATGGCAGTAAAATAAAACATTTAGCAATTTTGATGAGCTTTTTTAATGGCTAAAGTTTCTTAGGAGCAGAGGGTGGTTGGTAAACGGGATAAGTACTCTCTTTTATTACTTTTTTGTAGTTCGGAAAACATTTTTTTTTAATTTGGTATACTCTGCGACTGAAAATAAGCCAAAAAAACAGCAACGGGAATAACAAAGACAAAAGAACCAAATTTCCAACTTTTTTAGGAGGAAAAAATTATGTCTACACATTTAAAAAAATGAAATTTAAAACTGACCGTCTTCTTCTTTTGCCTCCACAGAAGTTAGCTTGTGGAGATGGACAACAACAGGCTGGTCTAGGTGGAGGACAGCATTGCTGGCATTGTTGCACGCAGGGTGGTGGGGCACAAGCATTGCAACCCGAGTTGCATTGCTGTGCTGGTGCTTGTTGGCTGTAACCACAGTTGTTGTTGCTATTGGATTGACCTGTAAATGTTATAAGTCAAAATAATTCTTTACGGCATAAGGACTTTTAAAGGGAATATTTTGCGCTCATCTCTATAAGAGCCAATGTCTTTTTTAGATCCGTGTTTCCAAAAAAAACTGAAAAGTCAATTATGGAGGTTAAAGTAGATGGCCTTATAAAATTGTTTAGATAATTGTTAAAAATCTGACCACAGGAATTTTGGTTTGAAGCCTGTTGTTGGCAAGGACTGTAGTTGACTGGAGCACATAGTCCTCCACTTTGCTGGGAGAACCAGTTTCCACCACAACATCCATTCTGTTGTGGTTGTTGAGGCTGGTATGTGGGTTGCTGTTGAGGCTGGTATACTGGCTGTGCTGGTGGTGACCAGAACTGCTGCTGCTGTTGTTGTTGTGGAATGGGTCCAGAAGGCAAGTAAGCCGGCTGCTGAGCCGGACTTACTATTTGCTGTTGTGGCTGTGGTGGAGGTCCAACTTGGTAGGTGGGAACAGAACCTGGGTTAGGGACAACTGGAAGTTGAGCAGTAGCTCCACCAGGTGCTGGGTTGAAAGAATGTGTACTTGGACCAGCAGCTGGTCTAGGCACTGGTGGAGGCGCTGGTCTTGCCACTTGTGGTCGAGGCAACGGTTGCGGTGGTCGACGGACTGGCTGGGGCTGTGGTGCAGGACGTGGTTGTAGAGCAGGCTGTGGTTTGGCTGCAATGATTGTCCCTCCATCATTGGTCTCATCGCCGTAGTCTTTGTCGTCACGGTTCTCGGGCACTTCTTGTTTGACCTGTGAGGGAGCCACACTCTGACCTCTGGGTTTGCTTGGAGGTGGTGGGGGTGGAGGAGGTGGAGGTGGAGGTGCTGGCTTGGGCTGAGCAACCTCTGGAGCAACAACTTCATTGACTACTTGAGATTTTGGAGTAGCTGGTGGTGATGGCGGTGGGGGTTGAGTTGGCGAGGGAACTGAAAAAGCGGGGGCTTGGACTGGTGTTAGCTCACTAGGTTTTTGAGCTGAAAATTTATATTCAAGTAAATACTCAAGATTTTTTTAATTTCAAAGGATTAAGTTTGACCTTGATAAGACGTTTTTTTTTGAAATGTTGATGTTCATTAATAAAAGTGACGCAGATTACTAAACTATCGGACAGCTATCAACTTGCTGTATTTTTTAAGTAGGGTTTTTGGCACTTTACTGCGCTTTAAGGTCATCAACAGCGTGAATTTTTCGGAACTATTTTAGAACTTACGTTTTTATCGGTATTCTAGTGTACTTGATCAAATACAAGTTAACACTCGAAATGACGCTAAAAAGCAGGGCTATATTTTTATTATAAGGTTGTATTTGTCTGCAAAAATTGCAAAAAAACCAAAAATTCTGAAAAAAATTTTTAGTAAAATCAAGTGCAGACTTGCTCACTAAACTTTGAATAAACAAGAACTCAGCTACTAAAGAGTTAATGAAAGTTAACTAAACGGATCCGCTTTGTTGCGGTTTCGTTTGATTCTTCTTGATTGTTGCTCATTCTTGATTAATCGCTTTCTTCCTGGAAATTGTGGTCCTATTAACAAAGAAATTATTTTCCAACGATAAACAGCGAGAAATTATTGGTAAAAACAGTTTGAAGGATAGGTTGCTAAAATGGAGATGAGTGAAAGTCTTAAAGGCAAAAAGTTCAAAATGGCGGGATTACGAGGTGTATTTTAGACCCAGAATTTCCGGGCCGGCCCGGCCCGGAGACTTTTAAGCCCGGCCCGGCCCGAGAAGCAAAAAATGAAAAATAAAAGTTGGGCCCGGCCCGGGCTTTAAAAATCACGGCCCGGGCCGGGCCGGCACGTGCACAGGCCTGCCTCATACTCAAAATATAGCCCTGCTTTCTTTTGTCCTATTGAGTATCAACTTGTATTTGATCAAGTAAACTAGAACACCGACAAAAACGTGAGTTGTGAAATGGTTTGGAAAAATTCACGCTATTGATGACCTTGAAATATAGTAAAGCCGGGTTTTTTAACTTTTAAACAAATCGCTATTTTTCGCTTAAAAATTTTTCAAAAAGTTACTTCTGTTGCAAAAATGTCTTCCTGAATCTAAATCCTTCGAGATGTGCCCAAATTAAATTAAATTCACTGAGATATAGTCAAAAGATAGTTAGCAGTGGCAATTTATAGATGGCTATTACGAAATTTTTTCATATCTCAGCATCTTGAAATTTTTGACCACAACTTTAAGAAGAAATTTCGGTATATTTAGGAAACTTTTCCAAAAATTTTTCCTTAAAAAACAACGACTTTTTTCTTCAAAAATTAAAAAGTACCGCGAGTCGATGTTTTGCCAGTTTTCTCTTCATCTTCGATGCTAATCAAACATTTTTGAATTATTAATTGAACATGATTTTTTATGTAAAAGTTCAAAAAGCATGTAATTTTCTTGGACCTAAATCAGAAGTCAATAGTTTACCATGTTCATCAGTGTATTCATCTTCATGGCTAGATTGACCAACACTTTTAGAAGATTGAGATGCTGAACCTGCTGCAGATGAAGTGGCTTCAGTTAGCAGTGGAGCAGGACCAGAACTTGTCTGTAAAGGTGGTGGAGCAGGACCAGAACTTGGCGCTGGAGGTGATGGAGCTGCACCGGAAGTTGATGCCTCTGGTGCAGGAGCAGAATCTGTTGCACCTGGGGCCGGAGCAGATGATGAGTCTCCACTGCAGCTAAATGGACCACTTGAAGATCCTCTCAATGGACCTTCTGACTCATCATTGCCCACGTATGAAGTTTCACAAACTACTGAATTTCCCTCACTTTGACCTCTTGAAGAAGGCAGGGAGGAAGAAGATGAGCTAAAAGAGCCTTGTGCCGATGATGAAGAAGCTGGTGGACTGATTAAACCAGAAGAGCTTGGTTCTGGCAAAATAATGTCAGTCGGACCAGGGTAGCTTGCTGCAGAGACAGTGTTTAAAGAAGAAACAGCAGTAGAAGAAGTTGTTGCTGAACTGCTGGCTATGCTTTGAGAAGATGCACTGCTGGAAGATGAAGAAGCACCTTTAGATGGCGTTAGCCCAGGAGCTGAGCCACTTAGGTCAGTCTCTTCACCGTAGTCAGTGCTGACTGCTGGCGGAACTTGGATAGAGGTAGAGCCAGGTAGGGAAGTTGGTGCAATAGGTCCAGTAGAAGCTGAACTCGGGGCTGGCAGAGGTTCTGAGCTATCAGATGTATGAGCTGAAATACTTGAAGCTGGATTTGGGAGTGAAACTGGTCCACTGGAGCTAGAAGCAGTGCTAGAATAAGATTCTGAAGCAGGGATAGAAGCTGCAATACTAGATTGTGCGCTTGGAAGTGAAACTGCAGGACCTGCTGATCCTAAAGCAGAGCTTGTAGAATGCTCTGAAGCTGAGTGACTAGACGAAGACCCCGGCCCACTTAAAGCTTCTTGACCAGAACTGGAAGCTGTTCCAGAAAGAGAATTGGGACCAGGGTCTACACTACCACTTTTACCGATCGAAGCTGTGGCTAGTGCATTTTGTGAAGCTGTAGCAGAGGAAATAGCAGAAGCTTTACCTTTAGACGGAGATAATCCAGGTGCAAATCCAACAGATTGTTCAATCTCTTCACCGTAGTCTGTAAATACTTTAGGCATACTTGATGGAGATACTTGGATAGAGATAGGACCAGATGGGAAAGCTGGTCCATTGGCAATGGAAATTGGAGCTGGCGCACTGGTAGCTGAAATTGGTGCTGGTCCACTGGCAACTAAAATTGGAGCTGGCCCGCTGGCAGCTGGAATTAAAGCTGGTCCGTTGGCAACAGAAATTGGGGCCGGTAAAGCGGCTGAACTTATAGATGGTCCATTCGTAGATTGAGCTGGTAGAGAAGCTGATTCTACGTGACTAGAATTAGTTCCACTGGTATCTACACCTGAGTTTGAAACATTCAAAGCAGAGTTTGCGGCTAAAAGTAACGCGGATGCTGAATTAATAGAATCTGGTGCACTAGAAGCTAAGGCTGGTGTAGGCAGTGGAGCTGTAGCAGAAAAAGTAGCAGAAGTTTTACCTTTAGACGGAGATAATCCAGGTGCAGAACCAACTGCTTGTTCAGTCTCTGTATGTACTTTAGACATACTTGAAGGAGACACTTGGACAGAGATAGCATCAGATGGGGCAGCTGGACCACTGGCAACGGAAATTGGAGCTGGTCCGCTGGCAGATGAGATTGGGGCAGGTAAAGCAGCTGAACTAATAGATGCTACACTTGCAGATGGAGCAGGTAAAGAAGATGATTTTCCGTGACTAGAAGCATGTCCAGCTGAAGCTGCAGGACCTGCTAAGCCTAAAGCAGAGCTTGGAGAAGGCCCTGAAACTGTGCTAATAGAGGAAGACCCTTGCTCACTTGACGCTGAGCTAGGATGTGAAGGGATTTGACTAGAAGTGGAAGCTGTGCTAGATAAGGAAGCAGAGGCAGGGCTTTGAATTGAAGCAGCTTGACCAGAACTAGAAGCTGGGCCAGCTGGGGAGTTTTGGCCTGAACTGCTACTTTTTTCGATTGAACCTGAACTGGATGCTGGAACATTTGAAGCGGGAATAATTCCACCTAAGGTGGTAGATGGAAGTAAAGCAGGTGCTATATTACTAGAATCTGGTGCACTAGAGGCTGAGGCTAGTGTAGTAGGCAGTGAAGCTGTAGCAGAAAGAGCAGCAGAAGTATTACCTTTAGATGGAGATAGTCCAGGTGGAGAGCCACCTGCCTGATCAGCCCTCTCATTGTAGTTAATGGGAATTTTAGACATGCTTGAAGAAGATACCTGGACCGTAGAATCAGGTGGGGGAGCTGGTCCACTGGCAACTAAAATTGGAGCTGGCCCGCTGGCAGCTGGAATTAAAGCTGGTCCGCTGGGAACAGAAATTGGAGAAGGTGCACTAGCAGCTGAAATTGGAGCTGGTCCGCTGGCAGCTAAAATGGGGGCGGGTGAATCACCTGAGCTAACGGCTGTTTCACTTGTAGATGGAGCTGGTTGATAAGCTGGTTCTTTGTGACTAGAAACAGTTACACTATTAGCTGCACCTGAGTTTGGAACAGCCGAAGCAGAGATTGATAAACTTGTGGGTGCAGCTGGAAGTAAAGCGGGTGCTACAATACTAGAATCTGGTGCACTAGAAGCTGAGCTTGGTGTAGGCGGTGAAGTTGTAGCAGGCAAAGTATCGGAAGTTTTACCTTTAGATGGAGATGATGCAGGGGCTGAGCCACTTGATTGTTCAGTCTCCTCACCGTATTCAGTGGAAATTTTAGGCGTGCTTGAAGGAGATACCTGGATGGAGATAGAGCCTGATCCTGCAGGACTGGAACCTGATCCGTTTGTAGCTGATGTAGCTGAGTCTGCAGTTGATTTTGAAACTGAAGATGTACTAGAACTTGATGCACTTGGAGCTGCACCAGGGTCTGGCAGAGAAGATGTACCACTGGATGAAGAGCTTTGCCCGTTAGAAGCAGTGGCTGGTATAGGTTCTTCAGAACTAGATCCAGTGGAAGCCACATTTGAGTCTGGAAGGAGAGCTGAACCACTAGATGAAGAGGCTGGGACACTTGTGACTGCACTTGAGGCTGGTAGAGAAGATGGACGACTGGATGGTGGATTTTGTCCATTGGTAGCAGTGACTGGTACAGCGGCTGATCCTTCAGAGCTAGATACACTGGAGGCCACATTTGAGTTTGGAATGGAAGCTGAACCACTAGATGAAGAGGCTGGTTCACTTGTGGCTGGTGCTGGTAGTGGGCCTCTTCCTGCTTGATCGGAACCAGATGTACTGGAAGCTATCCCTGAGTCTGGCACAGAAAGTGAGCCACCAGAAGGAACAGCTGACTCATTTGATGCTGGAAGTGCAATTGGACCACTGGAGCTAGAAGCTGAAGAAGTCTGAGGTGGTGGAATAGGGACAGATGAACCACTAGAAGAGGGTGAAGAAGGAGCCACTGAGCCTAGGTTTGCTGGTAAAGAGCCAGAAGTAACAGCTGGTCCACCACAACCCACCTCTTCCGAAGAGGAAGAAGAGGAGGAAGAGCTTTCACAAATCTTTTTCTTGTGATGCTTTTTCTTCTTGTGCTTTGTCTCAGTATTTGTCTGAGTAGATGAAGAGGAACTTGAAGAAGAGCTTGAGGAAGATGAAGCTGAAATAATAATGTCTCTTGTTTGAACGTAATTATTTAATTGATAAAATTTTTTTGCTTAAAAACAACCACTTTTTTAATTTCAAATTGACGATAAAGTACCAATGAAATATGATTTTCGAAGATCACTATAATATACGGGTACGCCCTAAAAAATTACTTTTTCAATATCTGGTTTTTAGTTATAGGCCTTAACACCCCCTGGAAACCTGTGGCGATGAGATATTCGGTAGGGCCAATTTTTAGATAATTATTTGATAAGGTACTAAATTTAAAAAAAAAATACACGAGGGCCTATAGACCGCGTTTGTGCCCCAAAATTACCAAAGAGTATGTTTTTAAGCCAAAAAAGGCAAAACGCAAGCCAAAAACGCGAGTAACTTTTTTTGGACAGAAAGGTCTGGGACATTGGCCTACCAAAACATCTCGTCGAAACAGGTTCCCATTCCCGTGTTAAACAAAAAACTAAGCACTCGTAAAAAAATGAAGTGATGAGCTATAAATTTTTTAGGGCGTACCTGTATCTAAATGTAGTATTTGGACTGAGTGTTTTTGTCTGTGAATTTTTTGAATTTGCACCAAAACTTTTTTCGCCTACTTTGGTCTTTTTGACCCAATTTTTGACCATGGTCAGTCACGGCATGTCAAATTGGTAAAAATCGGAAATCGGAGCTTTTGTGGCAGGACCCAAAATTTAAAACATATAAGAATTAGGCAAAAAAAGGACTAAAAATTTGGCGCTACTGTAATATACCTCCCCAAAACGCTACTGTAATATACACCCCCTCCATCAAAAATCGACCTAGCTTGAGAGTTAGAGATGCGCGCACTCACTTACCTTAGACATGATTCCGAGCAACACACATTGAATATGATTGGATTCCAAGAGTATTTTTGCTGCTGTTCTGCATGGGAAGTGTGTAAATTTAACATAAGACTGTACCAAGCTCCAGTAGCGCCCAGAAAGTGCTTTTCTGGTCTTATTATGGCAAAATTATTGTATAAAAATGGTTTTTGGACACTTTTAAAAAAGTCGATTTTTTTTGGGGGGGGAGGTGAATATTACAGTAGCTTTTTTTGGGAGGGGGGAGTATATGACAGTAGCGTCAAAAATTTTAAACTTTTTTAAATGATTTTTTGCACCAAATATTTGTGTGTTTTTCAGCAAATTTGGACTTAAAAGATAGTTGAGATTCTGTGCTACAAACTAAGAAGAAAAATTGATGTTGTTACATGGAATTCTGGATTTTTAACACACAAAACACCATGGCTTAAATTTCCCCTTTTTACAGCTTTTAGTTTTCATTGTGAAATTGTATAATTTCGTCTTTTCAAATTAAATCCAACAACTTTGTAGGGCAAGCTTTGGGCTATCTGATGCAACTTATAACTTGACTAGGTCATAACAAAATTAAAAATCCCGTGCGGGCCGAAGTTTTTTCTGATTTTTGTGCCCGGAAAATGACCCCAATTATGGATTTGTCTTATTGGTCATGTTTAAAATTTGTATTATTCGTAATTTTGGACACAAAAAAAAAAGCTTAAAGTTTCAGCTTTCTTTTGCGCCCAAAATTACGAATAATGCAAATTTTAAGCATGACCAATGAGACAGTTCCATAGTTGAAGTCATTTTCCGGGCACAAAAATCAGAAAAAAAATCGTCCCGCACAGAATTTTTAATTTTGTTATGACCCAGTAAAGTTATAAGTTGCTTTAGACTAAAACTAAAGAAGTTCACTAAACTAAACAAATTCAAAATTTTGAAATTTTGCGAAAAATCACCCTAAACTACTCCTTAAACTAGTCAAATCACCATAGATTACTCAAACTAAGCTAAACCACGTTTGCTTTTGAATTTAAAAAAATTTGGTTTTTATGCCAGCTAGATGGATATCCACCTGACCTGAGGGCTACCTACCTGAGATATTTGGGTCTTTGTAGGTGAAATCGTATTTTTGGTCTTAAGAAACCAAATTTCTCATAGATTTTTGTGTTAGTAAAATCGGTTTATTTTTTTATTAATAAGATTTGTCCTTATTTTGGGACCCCAAATCTTATTTTTTTTTCAAAATTTTACGTTGAAATCTTATTTTCGGTGGTCAAAAGAGCAATAAGCACTGGATAAAATGCCATTTTCCCCAAAATACCCTAAATATCCTTATTTTCAAAATTTTGATTTGGGAGCCCTGGTCTAATCAGACCCAATGCGCCACACGATTTTACGTGAGAAAAGGTGGGTTGTTTTTATTTTAACCAAATTTATTTTTTAAGCCATCCAGTTGGATATCCACCAACCCAGGAGTGCTCACTCCAAGTGTTGGGGTCCTCGTGGCTAAAATAGCAATTTTGGTCTTGTCGAACCCCATTTCTCGCATGGTTTTAGGTTAGAAAAAGTGGTTTGTTTTGGATTTTGGCTGACTTTTTATTTTTCAGTGCATTCCATACTCACTGGAGATTTCGGGGTTCGAGTGGGTAAAATTGTAGTTTTGGTCTTATCAAACAAGATTTGTCAGACGATTTTACGTACGATAGTGTTGTTTAAATTTAAAAATTGCAAAATCTTTGAATTTTTTGTGAAAGTGCACAGTCAAAAGGCACGAAGAGGCTATGTAATGGTTGAAAGAATCGAGAAACGAACCTAAATGACACGAAAAGACAGAAAGCCCGAAAGTTTGAAGTTGAAACACAAGAGGGTCAAGTTGCCAGAAAATCAAATTTTGTTTGAAGTGAATTCTCACATAATTCAAAATTTTCCCACCCAATTGTCAAAAAGATGAGTTTTAGTTGGGGTGAGTTGGCAAAAAAATGAATTCCGCATTTGGCGGGTATTCAAAAAGTTCAGTATAATTGCGTTGAGTCGTCCTATATATGAATTTCTTATGATATCAGTTGTCAAAAAGCTGAGTTGTCTGTGTTCTCAGATTCGGGATCTGAGTCCGCAGCCACCCTTTTAGGCATGCCACACGGTTCAGAATCAGAGGGTTTTCGTCTATTTACAAATTCCTCGCGAGATCAAACTGTACTACTTTAGGAAAAATCATTTGTCAACTCATTTTCTGCGGTTCATGATTTTTAGTTTAAATTTGTTGATTGCATAAACGCCTTTTTGTTAAGTCAGTTGTACAGAGAAAAAACTTCACCATTTTTTAAATTTTCACCTTTCAATCTTTATTCAGTTGTTACGATCAAATTTGAATTAAAAAATTGTTAGGTCAATATATTTTCTTTATCGAAGGTAGGGTACATCTACTGGGGTGTACCGAATAAGGTAAATAAATATTTGGTAAAAAGGCACATTTGATAAAAAAAAAACTTTTGGTAAAAAATTTTTTGGCAAAGGCACATTTGGTAAATTTTTTTTTGGTTAAGTCACATTTAGTAAATTTTTTTTTGGTAAAGTCACCTTTGGTAAAATTCTTTTTGGTAAAGGCACACTTGGTAAAACAAAATCTTTTAAAGGCCTTTTCTGGTTCTATTTGTGTCCAGATTTGACTCTACGTATTATTCCTGTATTAACAGAAACGGTTTAGATGTTCGAACTTGATGAGGAATCGCTTGTAAGCAATGAAGATGATCGACGGAACTATCTGGGAGACGAATCTAGCAAGCAGTCAGAAGCTGAGAGAGAAGAAAATCGGCAGAGTTCAATCAGTCAATCCGAGACAAGCGGTTTCAATGATCTATCGTCAGTTCCACAGGAAGCCAGAACTCTTTTCAAGCAAGTGCACCCCAAGCCAGCTTTGCAATTCGTGTTAAGCAATAAGGGTCAAGCAATTTTGCTCTACAATGGTAGGTTTTTATTGGAGGACTTCATTTTTTTTTATATGATATCGTTTTAATTTTTGCTTTACAGGCTTCTTTTTCCATTGTCGCTCAGATAGAATCAAGAAAGATAATTTACGCCACAGCCTGTTCTACTGCGTTAAGTCAAATCAGGGATGTCCGATGCAAGTGCGGCTGAAAAATAATGAGTACGAAGAAGAATTGGCATCTGGGCATACACTGTTTGCGGATCCAATTGAAGTCAGCAAACGAAAAATCGAGCAAAGTGCAAAGAAATCAATATCGGCTAATCCAAACGTAAGTTCTAGAATTTCAAAGTTCTAGCATTTGAGGTGGCTGAAAAATGTGCCATTCGACAACATTTTTCCAGTAATATGGAATAAACATGCAGAATCGCTTAGAGGGGATCCGACTACTACTTGTGCGCTAGAATCCTGGCATAGATCAATAAATGCAGCAACAAAAGAAAAGGGTCATTCTTTGTGGAGGAGCCTAAATCTGTTCAAGAAGGAAATAGGTACGATACTTTTTTCTGTTTCCTATTCAGACCATCGTGGTTTTTTCCAGGTGTAAGCTCTCGTCACCAATACATCCGTATTGAGTCGCTTTCAACAACGGAGTGCAGTGAGACTAGATCTACAAAGCAAAAGCTTGAGTGTCTTCAAGTAGCAATCCCGCTTTTTTTTAACAACAGAATTGCAGGCCTGACAACTATTGCTCGCTCTCTTCCGCATATTCAGTCGCAATCAGTAGAGGGAAGTGATCGAGTCGAAGCTTTGGCAACTGCTGGATCAGGAGTTGGAAGAAATGAAAGAACGCCTCGTCGAAGAAGAAGGAACCAGTAAATCTGACCGAAATATGTATCGTTGAGTCAAATGTTTATCACTCGCATTGTTGAATTTTGTTTACTGAATATTTGGTGTTGAATAAATTAGGGAAATGAGAATGGTGATAAATATGTGACACTGTCTATTGTTTTTGATTGATAATGGTGAGTACTGATGGATGATCACAAGCACCTAGGTGCTGAGGGCGGGTCAGACCATAGGGATACCTTGGTATACTACCTGGATCGGGCCACCTAGTTCCTGAAGACGTATGCAGACCACTGAAGGTGTAACGTTTGAGAAGAATTTTACTGGAAAATTTCTATAAATATACGATATGGAAAGGGAAAAAAGAAGAAAAAGTTGGAATGAGAAGATCTTCGACACAAAAATAACTACAAAAGTGCCTTACCAAAAAAAATGTTACCAAATATGCCTTTACCAAAAGAACTTTTACCAATTATGCTTTTACCAAAAAAAATTTTACCAATTATGCTTTTACCAAAAAAAATTTCACCAAATATGCCTTTACCAAAAAAATTTTTTACCAAAAAGTTTTTTTTTACCAAATGTGCCTTTTACCAAATATTTCTTTACCTTTTTTCGGTACACCCCATCTACTGTCCGTATTTGGTCCTGTATGGAAATGTTCAAAATTTAAATTATAACACATTTAAAGTTTGCTGGTTCTGATCCCTCTGGCTGCACACTTTAATTTTACAACATTTTCAGTGATTGAGTTGAACTTTCTGGATTCTAGGGCCAAAAAAATATCGATGAATCGATTAGAATGATTTCCATGGCTGCTTTATTGTCATAAACTGTCTTCATTTTGCAATTTACTGCAAATCACCGTCAAAATAAACGAAAAACAGCCCGAAGCCATATGCTTTGGTTCATACTTCCTCTGTCTATTTTATTGACTGCTGAAAAGATGATCGCAAAGTTTGAGTCTCAGAGCTACAGAAATAACATGATGGAAACCTTTTCAAAATCGGCAGGAGTACACTGTTTGGGGTAGCCCAAAAGCGGGTTTTTATAGGGGAAAGTATGTTTTAGGCACTAAAAACGATGGAAAAGTCGAAAAAAAGTGTGGGAAGGACAAAAAAATTTTTTCGATTGCCTTGGTCCCCCTGTGGTTTTTAGTCATTTTTGCCTTGGTCCCCCCTGTCGTTTTTGTCAAATATTTTATTTCTGTTTTCATTACAAATATTACTTTCTTATTATGGTATATTATCCTGTAACAAACCAAAATTTTTTCATTCATTCAATCATGTGAAATTTTTTGGTGTGCAATTTGATTTTATTGTACCCCGTTTGGCCACTGGAGCTTGGCAAAATTAGTCTGTATATACATTTTTGATCATGAGTCTTGCTCGGAATCATGTCTAAGGTATGTGAGTGCGCGCATCTCTAACTCTCAAGCCCCCAAGCCCCCTTCGGGGGCGCAGGGGGCTTAGGGGCTTGGAGTTGAGATGCGCACACCCACATACAAGACGAAAGTAACTCTGGATGCATGAAAAAAGCACGAATACCAGAGTTTATTTATGCGGTATTCCCCAGTCAACAAAACTATGTCAACATCTTTTCATGAAAAGTGGAAGGAGTAAAGCGAGCAAAATAAGTTGGAAAAATGAACAAGTAACAGGAACTAAAAGAGCTAACGAAACAAAGAAAGTTGGAATAATGAAGATAGAAAAAGAAGGCAAAAAATGATGACTAACTAAACTATGGAAAAAAACGTGATGAACCATGTTTATATGTAAACAGAAATTAAATATTTGACAAAAACGACAGGGGGACCAAGGCAATCGAAAAAAATTTTTTTTCGATTGTCCTTTTGCTTTCCCACACTTGTCCTTCCCACATTTTTTTCGCCTTTTCCATCGTTTTTTGGGCCTAAAACATACCTTCCTTAAAAACCCACTTTTGGGCTATCCCAAATAGTGTACTTTAGCCTCAAAATTACTCCAGGAAAGTAAGTTGGGAAATTTTCTTTAGTAAGAAAGAGTACCAAAGGGTATCTTTCATAAAATCACCTGCATGCGCAGCAACATCCCATATTTTTGTTTGAAAGCCTGAAATAAACTCTTGGGCTGCCTATCAGATATAGTTCTTTCAAATTGCAGCAGATCGAGAACACGGAAGAAGATAGTAGAGTAAAATATATCAAAGCAGTGAAAAACAACGAAGGTGGCATATTTTTGGATGAAAAGAAGGTTCTAAATTCTTTACCCGGGTCTTAGCTACGATAGTTGTAAACCCAATGATAGCCTGGTTGAATTTCTAAGAGCCTGAGGTTCGTTTTGATACCAAAACCTGTGAAGAAAATAAAGTGTGCAGCCAGAGGGATTAGAACCAACCAGCAACATTTACATCTCTTTTAATTTGAATATTGAACCTTTCCATGCAAGACCAGATACAGACAGTAGATGTACCCTCCCTTTGATAAAAAAAAATTTAGGTAATTTAATCAAATTCTTCGCTAAAAAACTCAAATTTGAGGGGGGGTATTTCATTGATCCGCAAAATTGATCCAGAAAATTTCCAGTTTTGTGCAGTTTTTCGTCCCCCATCATGGGAAAAATGGACTTTTTCGGCTAAATTGAATCTGAGCCACCCCCATCATCTGAACCTGAGCCCGACGTGAGCACCAACTGGACGCCCTGAGGGGGTTGAAGCTACTCCAGAACTGAGATTCCTGTAAGTCAAATCGCTGTTTTATTATTATCAAACCATTTTAGGGCACGATTCTAGATAGGGTACAATGATTTTAAATTATTTACAGCTAAATACAAAATTACGGATTCTGGAGGTGGATATCCTCATAAGGAAGGTAGCAGGTGATTTTCCTACCCACCCCTAGGATAACTGGTCGACTAATGACGGTTATTCAAAAAAATAAAATGTCTGCTACCACCAGGATTTGAACCTGTAACGTCGAAAATTCGGAGGGTGAATTGAAACTTTAGTGACGTAAACTGTGTGACAAAACATGTGATGCAACTACTTGACCGATTTATGAGACATAGATACAATATCTACGGCCAAAATTCAGTAATCTACGGCTAATTTTCACAATTCTACGGCCAAAATTCAGTATTCTACGGCCAATATATAATCTACGGCCAAAATTCAGTATTTTACGGCCAATATATAATCTACGGCCAAAATTAAATATTCTACTGCCAACTTTCAGTTTTCTACGGTCAAATTTGAATATAAGCCTTTCGTGGTATTTGTTCTGTACGTTGAGTAGTTAATTCTAGCAAAAAAAAATTAAACAGTTAAAAAAAAGAAAAATTTGGATTGTCGTAAATGGTCGGCCATTTATGCGTTAACTGATTACTCCAGATTCCTCCAGGCCGGATGTTCGGAGGTGGACGCGGAGGTTCAAAATTTTTGGTGCGGAGGTGGATATTTGAATAAACATCCGCCTCCGGAGGTCGGAGGTGGAAGTGGAGATGGCGAAAATTTGAACATCCGAACCTCCAACCCATCTCCGTTGAGATGTGTCAAAAATTTAAAAATGAAACTCCCGCCTTTTTAAATTTCTTGGCATTTTGTTTAATTACGAAACTTCTCATTTCAGTGATTGAAGAAAACCCATCGTGGTTTGGCAGACTTGGTAGTCAGTTACAGTTGAATAAAGTATTATCACCAAATTACGTGAAGGTTAATGGAGGTGGATGTCGAAAAAATTCCGGATGTTGGATGTTGACGTGGAGGTTAAAAAAAATTTTCGCTGGAGGTGGATGTCGGACGTGGAGGTTCAACTTTTTTTGGGTATGGAAGTGGATGTTTGGGTAAACATCCACCTCCGGATGTTGGAAGTGGAAGCGGAGGTTCAAATTTTTGGGGGTGGAAGTTCGGATGTTGACGTGGAGGTTTGTTTTTGAGCTGCACAGCCCTGTTATCCGGAATACCTCTAACATACGTGTTTTATGATTCATTTTTCATTAATTTTAAATTTGTGTCCTATTTCTTAGACATAAAACTGTTGTGATGATTGAGGTGACTATGGTCAACGTGATCACCTTGGCCACAATCACCATGATTACCTTTATAATAATGCGCTCCGGATAACCGATAAGAACCAGTAAAAAAAATAAGAACCATTATTAAAAAAACACGTACATTAGAAGTAGTCCGGATAACCGACAAGAACCAAAATAAAAACCTGCGAAAAAATGTCCAACGGAAAAATGTCCAATTTCCTTATTGTTGTTGTGATTGTTTAAACTATGTTTTAATTTTATTTCTTGGCTCATAATATAACAAATGCAAAAAATACAGCTCGAAATACGTCGTTTTAGTGTTTTAAAGTCTTGAACCTACAGGAAAGCAAGTCCTAATATGCCTCTTCATATGCCTCTTTGTTATAAAAAAAAACTTAAAATTCCTACCTGAATGACTGCTTGAAATTCCAGTGGCTGAAATACTTGGTAGAGGAACTCGGGCAAAACCAGGGATGTTAGCATCCTGACCCAAATTTTTGATGGAAAATGACAATCTTCTGGGCACAATTTTGAGAGACGATGAGCTAGCTGCAGATGAGGCACTTGCTGATACTCCACCTGCACTTGCAGTCGCCTCTGCTTTAGCTCCCATAGGTGTTGCAGAGCTAAATAAAAATATTAATACAATTTACATTTAATACAAACCACAAAATACAACCTCATAGCTTTGGCTGAAGCCAAAGCCCTAGGATCTGGTTTCGCAATCTCAGGAGGAGGGAAATATAGACCAGGCATAGCTGACAAAACTGGTGAGACTCCTTTAGAGTGAGGATTATCAATTGGTATTTTAGCGCCTATGGACGGTTGAACGCCCTGTCCTCTTCCAAATACTGGTGCTGAGCCCGTTCCTTGGTCATATTGAGTATAGACAACAGGCAAAATAGACAGTAAACCCAAGAAAAATACGGCCATTTCCACCTTCTCCCTCATTCTGAACAACAAGATTTGGCTAAAAAACTAATTAGTTTATCTGTGAAAAACGGATAATACCACAATACAAATTGGGAGAACATCCACACAGCTAAAAAGCCGAAAAGAAAGTGGTACAAGATTAATGAAGCTTAGAGCGCAATGTTAAAGAAGAAGACACCGCCGGCGGCAAAGCTGCAACTGGATTTCTTGACGGGTGTCAACAAGAACAGAGTCCTGATATCCCTTTTTAAGCAAAATAAATGAACGATTACTTTATTTAATGGTATCGCCTACCAGGGTAAATTGTCTGGATGGGGTAAAGAGAAAACAAGAAGGCACCATTTCTTTGACTTAATCAAATCAATGGAGAAAGGAAGAAGCTTTAATGGCTTGTGTTTTCAAACCAGATAAATGAGCCGATGAAATCATGTTGATACTGTTGAATGTGTGCTCCCATACAAGTTTCCGGTAATCTCTTTGCGAAAAAGTTTTTTTTAACACCTCAAAGGAACAGATCCACCAGATTTAATTTATTTTTTGCGGTAAGATGTGCTGGCTAAACGTGCTATTCAAACAAAGTTATTCAGAAAAGCCTGTTTTCATTATATGATGAGGCAACTCAACACCGAAATTTCAAAGCAGCGAGTATTTTTTTACCATATTTTTTAAATCTTATGTTTTATCAGCCTTGTATTTAGTTACGGGGTAACAGTGGCCTCCTGAAAAATAAATAAATAAAATAAAAAACGATAGAGAATTAATAGTTGCCCCATCTAGCTAAAAAGTTGCCCTAAGTTATAAATAAAAAAATTAAAATGCTTCAGTTTTGGTTATCTTCCGATTTTTTTAAAGAGCATACTCGTCGCCGATGGGAATACTTTAAAAGGCGGGTACCAATGAAATTCAAACGAGAATTATAATGACGCAATTTTCTGAATTTTGAAAATTTACGCACCCAGTCGGAATCCAACCGACGACCGACTTTCACAGTTCACCGTCTCTTCACCACTGAGCCACCGATGTTATTGATTGGTGAGAATAATTTTCAATACTTATCACAAAGGGGTACTCAACAAATTTGCATTTCAAAATAATTCCTTTTTGAATTGACCTGGTACCCGCCTTTCAAAACTATTAAATTTGTCTATCATGAGAAGGATTTGTATGTCCTGTAATGTGTTAGCCTTGAGTAGTTTTTTTACAACTTTATTAGCCACAGCGTGCCAAGCGTCAACTACAAGTTCAAATGCAGTTTGAAATTATTGATTTCGTGTCGAGACCAAACGATATCTGTTGAACCCAAAGTTTCCTTTTTTTAATTAAATTTTTAATGTTTAATTTTAGACATATTATGACAATCGAAAGCTAAGTTCCAGCTTGATCTTTCTTTGTTTTTATTTTCTTCATTATACATTCAGATTTTGAGTATTTTGTTAACTTTGTTTTGCATTACTTCTTTTAGAGATTGATTGGCAGGCTGCTTTTATCCATATCCCGGTCAAAACTCTATGAAAAAAACGTGAGTCTATAAAAATTGTAGCCCTTTGTCTGGGCTATCGATTGGTGTTTTATAATTTAATTTATCTAGTTATCTGACAGAGTGGCTATCTATTTAAGCAGTGGATACATTTTTCGGCAAAATTTTACCCGTGTATTTTTACAGAATTTCACCATCTTTTTAGAATTTTCGGTACAAGTGACTACGAAAAGGGTGCAGAAACAGGCAATAAAAGAAAGGCCACTAAAAAGTTAGCAAATTTTGCAGCAAAAATAAAGAAATTATAGTTGAACAATTGAACACCAAAATTGCACTAGAAATGCTGTTTTCAATAGAATCTAGCCACGGATTGTTTTCCACTAGACGAAATTTTGATTATTGATGACGACAATCACTACGAATAATTTTTTATGTCATAGAAATCAAAAAGGCGCAGAAAAATGTAAAAAAATCAAAAAGAAGCATAAAAAATTCCAATATTTAGCAAAAATTTTAAAACAGAACGCCGATGTGTAGTTGACACTGTCAACTTGACGGCATATAAGGTTATGACACGCTGTGTAACATCAGTCATTATTTCCGTATTTCTTTTAAGCAACGCTCCCTCGTCTTATTAGCGTAAAAATAAAAGTACTGGAATATCAGTTAGAAGTAACACGGTATCTCAGTCTCGTAAATAAATCATTTTTAAAATGATGTCTTTTTTAATGTCTTTTTATAAATGTCTTTTCTATAATTTAAAATATAGAAACAATATTAGGCTGTACCCCAAAATTTAACGCGAAATTTGCTATTAGGTACATTTGCTAAGAGGTCTTTTTGCTAAGAAAGAAAAAAATTATTCGCTAATTTTTATGAACAAAAAATTTATGCGGTATTTTTGTTAATTTTTCTTTTGATAAGCGTTCATTTTGCTATCAATTATTTTGCTAATGGCTTTTTGATAACGGAGTTACCAAAAATTTCATCATTAAACTCCGTAGGTCATCAATTTTGAGGAAAACTGGAAAAACAAATAGTAGAACAAAAACAATAATGGCTCGTTCACGGACTGCGACTTAGACTGAGACTAAAAGGTGTTCAAGTAGCCAAAAAAGTCTAAGTCTCAGTCGCAGTCCGTGAACGAGCCATTATTGTTTTTGTTCTACTATTTGTTTTTCCAGGAACGATCTCGCGAAATCAGAGGATTCAGATAAGTTCACTTTCAATGCCTGATCGTCCTGAAACAAAAACGCAGCGAGAAACACTTCTTCGGTTTCAAACAGCAATTCTTGGTTTCAATAATCTTTCCGCTCCGAGATTTGGATTAAGGTAATCAAGATGTTGGGTAAGGTAGTCCAGCTAGATAACTTCCGGGAACACAAAATTGATAAAAAATAGTACGTAAGCGAAAATTATAAAAAGAAAATGAAAGATTAAAGTATGCTTAGCACAAATTGTAAACCCATCAAGCTTTCCACGCCCTCGAATGGGGCGCTGGGGCCTTGGTGGCTCTGGGTTGAAATGCGCACACCTACATACCTTATACCAGGGTTCGGATCTGTCCTTTTTCCAAAAAATTGTCCTTTATTTTGAATTAGCGCCAAAATTTAAAGAAAACACTCGAGATTTTCAAAATATTCGCCTGCGTCACTCTTTTACTCAAAATGTCTTTTGTCTTTTCACATTTAACCCCATTTTTCTCCGCTTTTTTATTTTAGTTTTTGCTATGTCTAACTCAAAGCGCAATTGGAAGTGCAATGGACCAACTGTTGTAATACTCTAAAGGTTAGAACGGTGAAGGCTCTTTTGCTTGATCTTGATTTTGCCGGCGTGTACTAACTGCTAATTGAAAATGAAGTTCTCTGTGTGCCGAATTTTGTAAAGTTCTCCAAGCGAAGTGAAAATCATAGATATTTAAATGATCTTGTTTAAAACAGGAATGGAAATCGCACTTTTTGAAAAGATTTGTAATTTTTTTAGGGAACCCAAATCCTTGTAATTTTTGACGTAAAACTTTTTTTCGCTTTAAAATAGCAAAAAAAACCGGATAAAATGACTTTTTTCCTTCAAAAGTAGTCAAATTGTATTTTGCTCGGAAAATGTATATTTTCCAAAAATTTTCATTAACGTCCGTGCTTTAAAACGGTATGATTGTAAGTAAAAATAGTAAAAAAGTGTTTCTATGCGATTTCAGCGTGTTTTGAAAAATGTCCTTTATTTTGCGAATTTTGATCTAATTAAAGACTTACAACCAACTGGTGTGCATTGACCAGTAAGAGGATCCACAGAAGTTTTAGATGGTTGGTTTTTAAGTTAATCTTCCTATATTTCCCTGTTTTAAAGAAAAATTAAAAGAAATATTGTGAAATTGCGAATCCTCATTTCTACTATGGATGCATAAAAAATGTATGCATACCAGATTTTTTATGCGTTAGGCCCCAGTTGACAAGACCATGTTCAAATTCCATCTTTTTGGTATATCCAGGTACCCTTTAAGGTTGAATTGCTTTGGGAGACAAAGGCAAAAAGTCAAATTTTGGTCGAAAATTTTTTTCCGGAAAGTATCGACCGCCACCAGAAGATAACGGCCGAGATTTGTATCATTGTATCAAAACTTTTGAGCCCTTTAGCTGCAATTGTACCAACCCTTTCGGGGCGTTGCCATGCACGTCACCTCATTAAACTTCGCCCTTGGTAAACTCATGCAGAGTTGCAAATGCTGCAATGGTCAAAATAGAATAGAATGCTTTATGCATAATAAATGAAATTTTAATGCACTTGTGGCGAAATGCAGTGTTGCTAATGGAAAATGGCAAATTTCAAGGGAGGAGCTTTAGAAATACGATTTCAGTAAGGAAAATGTACACCATATTTGAAATTATTTTTGAAAATTGTTGACAGCAACTTCTAAATGTCCCGAGATACAATTCCACTTCCAGATTATCACCCATCTTCTTCAAAACGACCAAGGACTACTACAGAGGGACGGGATTGTTAGTAACAATGCTATCATTATCTACCGTATCTTCTGGCATTATCTGGCATTGGCATTATTTTTAAATTTGGATGAAATTCTCTTCTTCTGTGGGCGGAGTTTAATGAGGTGACGTGCATGGCAACGCCCCGAAAGGGTTGGTAAAATTGCAGCTAAAGAGCTCAAAAGTTTTGATACAATGATACAAATCTCGGCCGTTATCTTCTGCCACTTAAAAACATGTTTTAAGCTTGTTTTGGCAACTAAAAGGCCGAAAAAATTGATTTTGGGCATTTTAGAGCCACGCAGTATAGTGTACTTTAGCCAGAGTGAATATTTTCATCTGGCTAAAGCACACAATAAGCGTACTTTAGCCAGATTGAATATTTTTCCGAGCTGTTTATTGCATTTTATTAACTGCCACGAGCTCTACTGATTCTGAATTTAGATTTCAGATTTTCGCCCCAAAATCTCGGGATCGACTCAAACATTTTCCGATTTTCGGAAGGTTGAAAAATAAAGCCTCCAGAGTCTTTATCCGAACATTTTTTCGGTAGACTAAACTTACATACAAAAACATTTGCTACTGACCTTTGAATAACGATAACCACCAGTACGTGAAGAGTGCAACAGTTAATGAACGGAGACAAAAATGACACACTTAATTAAATCGAATTAATAATTGTATGAGATGGCGCAGATATGCCGACCACAATTTTTTGCAAAGCTTTTCGTCACATTTTCTTTTCTCCGACAATTCTGCTTTTAAGACTCTGGATTTTCACCTAAAATCTCGAGATCGACCCAAATTTTCCCGATTTTCGAAGGGTTGAAAAATAAAGCTCCTGTGGGATTTTTTAGAGAGTTTACAGTACTATAATTTGTTGACTTTATTGTGTTTGTATGCCTGCATTGGGGCGAATACTTTAGTAGTTCTGCACGAAAAATAGTGATAGGTAAAGTTTATTATACCGAAGAAAAGCTCAAAGGCATTTTTTGTGAAGTTTTTTGTACTATTCATTTACAACCATGTTTTGAAAGTGTCAAATATATTTTATTCAGGGAAAAAAATTTACGCATATTCATTCAGCTGACAATTTTTCTAAAAGAATTTTGGCAATACTCAGTTATTTAAAACCAACACACCATTACAAACAGACTTTTGAGGCAAAAATTTAGATACCGTAATTATTCTAATAGAAACCCCGGGGTCACTATTTTTCAATCACCCTCTATGGGGGTTACTATTAGAGACGGGGTTTCTATTCGAATAATTCCGGTAAATGCTAGATGAGCACCTTTATGAAAGTTGGTTTTCTGGTAAGGGTATTTCTGAGCAGCATCAAGTTATTTTGAAATTTGTGAAAAATATTATTTAGTTATTTGAGACAGTGTTTTGTTCTTGTAGTTTATTAATGCCCTATACAATGTCTTCGGAAAATTCGAGTTCTTTCTCCACATCTTTTGGAGTTTTGCCCTCATTCATTATTTTTTCTATCTCTGAAAAATAATAAAAAAAATTTATTTTTAAGAAAATGTATGTGCATAAGACTTTAAAAGGGGGAGTTTTGAATAAATACCGAATTTTACCATGGAACATGTGAAATTAAAAAGAGATTACATTAAATTATTATTTGGCGAAAAAATCATGACATCCTACTCGGCCAAAAGTTGGCTTACAATCTCGTCCCGTCATACAGTTAACTTATTTTCAAAAATTTGGGTCTCCTTTTAACAGTTAAGAAAAAAATGTCAAAAATGAATTTTTTCAAAATGCATCGATTAAAACCATAAAAATAAAAATTGATTTTTCACATTAACATGGGAATTCCTTACTGAAATAACGGTTCCTATGAGGGTTTCAGAACCTGCTGAGCACGAATTTCACAAAATCAGACATCCAAACCTTAGTGCAATACCATCAAATAGCCCAATTTTCACAAGGAATCATTGAAAATAAATAGTTTTTTCTTCAGGCTGGTTGGCAGTGAACTTTTTCAGCTGAGCATTTCTTTTTATGCTTATAGGAACCTTTGTCTGGGCTTTCTAATGGTATGTCGCTAGCCTACATTCAAAAAAATTATCATGGATGAAAATTCAAAAGAAAAGCCGTTTTTTAATTTACAATACTACGAAAGGTATGGGGAATTTTTGCACAGAGTCATATAGTCATAAAAAAGACTTCGGATTACGAATCATCATAAAAAATGGCACCTGACACCTTGATATCGATGGTAACATTTCCTTTGAACGGGTACTTTTGGCGATAACAGATTTATGAAATTCTAGAAATAAATCTAGTATGAACCCGTTTTGTCTCGTACCGAATGAATTGTTGGCCCTAGGGTTTGAAATCATTATTTCCTCGTTCCTCGGTTAATCTAAATTGTGATTAAAATCTTAAGATTGCATTTAAAATGGTTGAGCAAATATTTTGGAAAACTTCAAATGTAGGGTTGTCGATCATTCGAAATTCCTCGACTCGAATAATCGAGTCGAATTCGAAAGTCGAAATTTTCGAATGTTCGAGTCGAGTCGAAAATCGAAATTTTCGAACGTTCGAGTCGAATCTAAAAATAAAAAGATAAAATCCCCGACAAATTTTGCGCTACGGCTGAAATCCGCTGCACCACATTCACCGAACAAAACCTTTATTCATACTATAGGCGAATAACAATCAAAACAAAACATCTGTGCCATCAAACAAAATGTTAACTATTTCTTCCGGTTCTTCTATGTTCTTGTTTCTTGCGTCCTCCAAGATTGAATCCGCCATTTCTGTTTTGATCAGCAAAATGTTGGCAGCAGCTTCTTTCGGCAGGCGAGAGCGGAGTGAATTGGCAAAGAGCAGTGAAGCCTTTGAAAAGCACCTTTCCGACGCAACACTTGACAATGATATAACCAGGAGCCTTTGCGCTAGGATAGCTAAATGAGTAGGGTTGTCGACCCGACCGGTCGATTTCGACCTTTGAGGTCGAAAGGTCGACCTTTTTCGACTTTCGACCTTCGACTCGACCCGACCGGTCGAAACTTTCGACTTTCGACCTTCGACTCGACTCGACCGGTCGAAACTTTCGACTTTCGACCTTCGACTCGACTCGACCGGTCGAAACTTTCGACTTTCGACCTTCGACTCGACCGGTCGAAAATTTCGACTTTTGCCTTGATTGTACAAAGAGAACTCATATTTTGTTATGTTATGTTTATAAATCGCTTATAGCAACTTCTATTATCTTTTTCGGCTATTATTTCTGACTATTACTGTTTCGACTCGACCGGCCAAAAGCTTCGACTTTCGACCCGACCGGTAGAAAATTTCGACTTTTGACCTTCGACTCGACCCGACCGGTCGAAAATTTCGACTTTCGACCTTCGACTCGACTCGACCGGTCGAAACTTTCGACCTTCGACCTCGACTCGACTCGACCGGTCGAAACTTTCGACCTTCGACCTCGACTCGACCTGTCGAGTCGAAAATTTCGACCGGTCGACAACCCTATAAATGAGGAAACTTGCCCGCTTTCTGTCTCCACCATTTGAGGACTTCGTCATGGCCAGGAGAGACCGGGGTTCTTTTCGGTTATCCGGGGGACCTTTTAAAATTGCTCTAAAAATGCTTTTTTGATTTAAAGTTCATAGCGGCTAGAAATGCACAGACTCACTGTAATACATATTTTTTTTTGCAAACAGACAAAAAATGTAAAATTATGCTAATCAAAAAAAAAAAAGAAAAAAAGCATTTTTAGAGCAATTTTAAAAGGTCCCCCGGATAACCGAAAAGAACCGAGACCGGATTTGGCGCTGCAAGCTTGCCTTCGTTCAAATAGACTTCTATTTCACTCTTAAAATAAACGTAAAACTGAACTGTACAATGTGTGCTAAAGCATTAAAAACTGGAATCGTCTAATCCCATTCACAGCTGACCTACTGACGTCCTCATCTTCCTCGTCCCACATGCCGTGTCGAACCTCTGGAATCCTTATGGGAGTGATCACCGCTTGTTCATCTTCAGGAAACGTTCTGGCTAGAAGTTTCAGCACCTCTTCTTTGATCACTGCCCATCTACCCTTTGAGTAATCTGACTGCCTAAAATTACAGATCAGCTAAATTAACTGAATAACTGAAGCAAAAACGAGGGTCGAGAAAAGCAGCAAATTCAACAACATCGTTAGTGAGAATATTTTTGGCTCTTTCATCTAAGCTCGTTTCAAGATAGACTGCGAATTCACTAGAATCACCCTCCAGATGCTGACTCAGCCTCTTCGCGAAGTATGGATAACAGGAGACTGAAGCATTTGTATATGACGCCTGAAACAGTTTGTTTTTGCAACGAATTAATTTGTTAACTGACCATTTTTTGTGCAATCTTCTCAGCTTTAATCGGAATTTCGGCGACAATGTCATGACGGGAAGGCATCTAATTAAAATGAAATACTTCACTACAAAAACTACAATATTAGTTGTTAATGACTTACTCTTCCAGATCCATAGTTAGTTCTGATCAATTGACGCAGCATCGGGGACTCAGCAACAGAATAAGGCAGATCATGTTGCACAATAAACTTCAGAACATCATTTCTCAAATCCTCCGTTTGCTTCTAAGTAATCATGTAGAGAAAACAGGCAAAAATTACGAAAGAGATATACCTTGCTGTAATTCGGACTAAACATTGAGACGATTGTTTCTGTTCGAGGCTTCTTTGCCGGAGTAGGACCAGCTAGCTTTTGCATCGCTTCCTCATGCTTCATCGATTTCAGATGAGCAGAAAGAGTTGTAGGAAATTTTCCCCAATAAGGACTCCTTAAAAAGGGCAAATAACAAATAAGACAAAAAGATAACTATGCAAAATGCATAAACAACCTCGGACATTCGTATTTTTGTATTCTTGACATTCAAATTTTCGAATGTTCGAGTCGAAGTTCGAAAGTCGAAATTTTCGAATGTTCGAGTCGAGTCGAAGTTCGAAAGTCAAAAATTTTCCAACTTTCGAACAAAAAAATAGAAATCGAACATTCGAGTCGACAACCCTATTCAAATGAAAACTCCGTCTTAGACGTGGGAGAACTATTACTTAGAACTATTGTGAACTACAACAAACTGACGGATGGCGACTGGATCCCTGCACCTCGTGGATTAGATTCACCGACTCAGCAAGATGGATAGACTGGCAGCACGCTCCCAACTCAAACTGCGCCGATTTACTTAAAGGGGCATGATCACCCGTTCACATTTTGTCCCCGGCAATTTAAAATTTTTTCCTAATCATTGAAACTCTGTGCGGTTTTTTCAACTTCGCTTCTAACAAAATAAGGCCTAGAATTTAATTTTAGGTATAGTTTTGTCAGAAACAAAGTCGAAAAATCAGTATAGAAGTTCAATGATTAGGAAAAATTTTGAATTGGCGGGGACAAATTTTGAACAGGTGAGCATGCACTAGGGCTGTATAATGGGTAATTACCCATGCAAATTACCCGCTATATGAAAATCGGGTAATTATAAAATACAAAATTTAAATGTGCGCCATGTTATTATATTGTCTATAAGTAAATTTCGTGTAAGAATGTTTCGTCCTTTCAGATTTCTTTGTGTTTGGAAACTCTCCTATCTAGTTTCAAATAAATTTGTCTTAGCAATTTAATGGTAAATGGTGTTGGAACTTCTTTGACAGAGGAGATGAAAAAGACTCGAAAGGAGGAAACATCGTTGTTGTCTACTGCAAATTCTGCAATGCGCGCTACACCAATCATTGTTATTAAATTGTTGTGTTTGAGGCCTGTTGTATTAAATTTTACAGTTTAATTTTTTACCACTTCTGGAAAGCAAAAATTTGCTTGGTAGTCGTAATACAGTAGTCCAGTAGACTACTGTGATGGCAGAGAAGTATTTCTGGTATTCTTTTACAATTACCCGTGTTTCGGGTAATTCTGGGTAATTACCCGGGTAATTACCAGAATCTTAATTACCCGGGTAATTATACAGCTCTAGCATGCACCTTCAAGAAACTGCTCTTTGAATTAAAAAGTTACTATCAATTTTAAATTGACTTCAAGACAAAAAACATTTGAATTTCGAAAAATTCTATATTTGAATCTTTTATGTCTTGAACGGAATTTGAAAATTGACAGTTGCTTTTTAATTCAAAGAGCAGTTTTTTTTTCGTAAATCGGCCATGCTGAATACGAATCCGGTGTCAGAATTTCAAGTTTGCAAGTTTTTCAGGTCTAACTGTTTTGTAGACATTTTTTGGGCTTTATTTTACTCTTATTTTCTATGACTCTAAAGCGCTGAGGGGTGCCATTTTTTATGATGATTCTTAATCTGAAGTCTTTTTTATGACTAGATGACTCTGTGCAAAAATTCCTCATACCTTTCGTAGTATCGTAAATTAAAAAACGGCTTTTCTTGATTCTTTTGAATTTTCGTCCATGATAAATTTTTTGAATGTAGGCAAGCGACATACCATTAGAAAGCCCAGACAAAGGTCTTTCCTATTAGCATAAAAAGAAATGCTCAGCTGAGAAAGTTCACTGCCAAACAGCCTGAAGAAAAAACTATTTATTTTCAATGATTCCTTGTGAAAATTGGGCTATTTGATGGCATTGCACAAAAGTTTGGATGTCTGATTTTGTGAAATTCGTGCTCAGCAGGTTCTGAAACCCTCATAGGAGCCGTTAGACTGCAAAATTTAAAAACATTGAAAAAAATTATAAAAAAGACGGTCACTGACCAATGTTGTTATACTACAAATTACCTTTGTGTCCAGAATTTATATTAGTTTGCAAAATATCATATGCCTTTTTAATGATATCATTGGTAACTACTTGTCTAGCACTCCAAGGTGAAGGAGTTATATAGTTCATGGCATTTATGACGCCCTTTCCGTATGCAAAAGAAAGTACGAAATAGGGCTGGTAAATATGTTTAAGCACTTTAAGAGACATCAAATATTCATTAATTATAATTGTAGTGTGATCTTTATGTTTTTTAGCTTTATAAGTGGGTGCATTAGCAATTATTTTTTCTAAAATTTGTTTGTTTTTGTTGTTGTCTGTGCTTAACCAATTTTTGTCATCTCCGAGCCCAGAGTGTTTGAAGAAAAACTGATAAAAGCCATACTGATCAATTCTGTGGGCGTGTTAAATGTGATTGTTGCCACTTTCTGAGCTATATTACTCCAACCAAATTTATGTGCTAGGTGGTATACAGTGGAATAGCCGAAAAGGCTAATAAACGAGCCAACGCCCATTGAATTGATAGCAGTTCCAGTAGCTTTACTTACGTCCATAGCCATTTCTATGTTTTGCTCAATATAGAAACCAAGCCACTTGTCTTCACTGTGCTCTTTAATGGATATCAATTTTAGCCTTTGCAAATATGTTTTGGCAGGTATTGCAGCATTTAATTCGTCTGCTGTGGGAGGTTGGAGAAAACCAGTAGCATATTTTACTAGCAAAGCTGCATACATATACTGTCTGTTCTGCTCCATTTCTCTTGGCACAACAGCTGCGGATGTTGGAGTCGCTATCTAAGACATTTTAAAGGGTGGCGCAAAAAATTCCTAGCATTTTAACGCTCATAATGTTTAATATATGCGTTTTTTTTTATTTTTTGAGCGTTAAATTAAACAGGTATACAGTCAACTCTCGATATATTTAATATATACAGTCGAATCTCGATTAACCGACACCCCTCGGGACCGGCCTTAGGTGTCGGTTAATCGAGGGAGTCGGTTAAGCGAGACTTTTAGACTAAAAAATCTCAAGGGTGTCGGTTTATTGAGTTTCTTATGGACATACGAGAGATAATAAGATTTATTCTAAACAAATAATATTCATTCAACAATGGAAAAGAATTATTTTAGTTTTTTCCGCTTTTCTTTCAATTTGCGTTCTTCTTAAAAAACGGCGAAGCAAGAGAAAGATCAAAAAATTGAAAAGGAATTTTTAAAATTTGGCGGAAGTTTGAACAAATTTCGAAAATATACAAGGTGTCGGTTTATCAGGGGTAGTTTCATTGGAAGGAACCCGCCGGGGGGTGTCGATTAACTGAGGGTGTCAGATAATCGAAACGTCGGTTAATCGAGGGTAAGGGGTTAGCGGGCAATTTGGGTGACTTTTAATTAATGGCGCAGTGGACGAACATTTGAAAACCCTTCGATGGTTCTACTTCTCCTCAAGGCGAATTTTTTTCAATCTGAGTTTTGAGATTTTGAAAACATTGAAGAAAAAATAAGACCTTAAAAATATGTTTTTTCAGTTTAGGTCAAACAAAATTTTAACGAAATTTTAATTAAATTTTCTGGCTTTTTTTAATAAACGGGCTGGTACTTCTCCGGTTTAGGCACCCCGACCCCCTCCCGAATTTCTCCGGTTTAGGACCCAGCAAAATGTTCTGTACACTTCGCCGAATTTCGTACCAAAATGCCACCTTTCGTTTTTCAAAAAGGTGGCCAATGCCACCTTAAGGTGGTAAGTTAACCTTTTGTAAGTCACCTTATCAAAGGATGCCGCCTTTTGCCCTATATCTACGGGGTGCTAGGTAAAGAAGAATTTTAGGCTCCGCCCCTTTTTTCTCACACACTTATGAGGCAGTTTCAATGAAAAGCCAGTAGTTGTAAGAAACTATTATGCTACGTTAATATTTCGCAATGATTGCTTCTTTACATATCGGTCTTTTTTTGAAAGCGCCTCATAGGTATAGGCCAAAAGTCGGCATCCTTTAATAAGCTGAAAATTGGGCTATGTACTATTGGTTAACTAGAGACCGCAGGCACCTATCGGCGCCTATATCGCATTTTGAAATTCAAATATAAATCCACTTTTCACTTTGAAAGGGCAAAATCTCAATTTTTTTCACAACAATCTTCAAATCTAATTGCGAAAGGTCCTCCGCCATTGAAAGAGCTTTCGAATGAGCATAAACATGCAAATAAAAATATTACACTAAAAAGAGTTTTTCCTTGTACTCATAAGATTGGCACTCATAAGATCAACCCTGAAAACCACCACTTTTCACTTTGAAAGGGCAAAATCTCAATTTTTTTCACAACAATCTTCAAATCTAATTGCGAAAGGTCCTCCGCCATTGAAAGAGCTTTCGAATGAGCATAAACATGCAAATAAAAATATTAAACTAAAAAAAGTTTTCCTTTGTGACCAAACATGTACGCAAATTGGCGACAGACGTTCCCCGTCCCAAATACTATATAGAGATTATCGGGTGTCTTTTTCCTATAAATGTTGATCACTTGACCAAATCGGGTGACCACAGGATGGCGGTTTAAAGAAATGGTGGTTTAAAGAGGTTTGAGTGTATATAATTTTTTATAACTACTGTTTAGGGTTGATCAATCGTAATGTTACCAGTAATTATCTTAATGTTGACCTGTCGAACAAAAACGTTCACATTCTTTTTTGATATAAATGTTTGTTATAGTAGGGTACCCAATTTTTTATGTTTATAAAGAATTCGCTCTATTTTAGAGAATTTTGCCTTTTAAAATAAATTCAAAAGTAAGGCGGAAACAGAATCTTTACCGTCATTCTCTTAATGTCATTGCCCCTATTTCCGAAAAATGGCGGTAATCACTCATATATTGCAAACAGATTTCTTTAAATGTCCTTTTATATTTGTAAATATACATACCTGATTGGCAATTAAAGAAAGCACGAAGTTAACCCGAAGGTTCATCCACTTTTTTCCTTTTAAATTTTTTCTTCCTTCAGCAATATTGAGTGGGTTTGTTCTAACCATATCTGCGAAATCAGTAGTCTGGCTAAAGATGTTACCAATCATAGCAACAAGGCCAGATTTACTTGACTCTTTCATTAAGTGAGGAACCGCTTTCCATGGAAGCAGCAAATTACCACCTTTTAAAAAGTTTATAAGTCGAGAGACACCCGCTGCGTCAAGTGTCTCTGTTATAAAAGCTGTGACGCAGCTCAAGAAAGAGGTCAAAATTACTCTTGTCAACTCATCTAGACCAACTTTTTCGGCTACCGATAAAGCTAACTTCGGCCAACCGTATGCATCTAATGCGACAGATATTCCACCACTTATCAAAAAGCTTATCACTAAAGTCGCTTGGATTTGTGCGTTGAACCGCTTGGAATTGATCACTGAGCTGAGTGCTTGAGCGCCTAATCTAAAATGAAGTGAACTTGAAAAGATAAAGTTTGCATGTGTAAGTGAAATCATTTTTGCTTAGACGGGGCAGGGAACTTCATATACGCACAAAAACTTTTCGGCCCTATACGACAATAGGTCCCGTTTTTTGCCTTGGTCCCCCCTGTTGATTGATTTCGCTGATTTTTATTTACGAATCTATTTTTGCTTATTTTTATTTCTTATGAATTTTTTTATTTCTATTTTTATTTCTTTTTATTTCTTATTTTTATTTCTTTTGATCATATGAAACATAAGATCAAGCGCCTCTATGGAACCAGTGATAATTTGCTCGCCTCGTACATTGCTGAAGCCGTTTTTCGTCAGAACTGTCGTGCAAGAAATCAGGATTGTTTCAGAAAATTTGTTGAACAACTCGTGAAAATTTATGAATGTTAATGTGTCGCCGAAAGAAGAAAATAAAATTGGTTAAAATAGAAGCAAAAATTTTAAAAAAATCAACAGGGGGGACCAAGGCAAAAAATGGGACCTATTGTCGTATAGGGCCAACTTTTCGGTGGTTGGGTCTGAGAGGGCTATAGACCATCCCCCCGTCGGATTTTTTTGAAAAAATTGTTAATTAAAAACACTATAAAACTCGAAAACGGTGTGGGTAAAAATACCTGTAAGGGGTCTTTAGCCTGGCTACGCCTCTGAATAGCGTGTTTTCATTACAGATGGGTCGTTTAATGGTACTTATTTAGTTGGGCCCCAAAGGCCACTTTTTTATTTTGTAATAATCTGATTTTTTCAACCCAGAATCAACTTTTATTGTAACATTAACAACTAAAGTAGAGATTGATGTAAGCGCAAACAAATTCCTCACCAAATTGTAATCAAAAATGAAATATATAAAACTTCCCATTTACTTATTTTTTCTGCAAAACTTTCCACCTCGTACGGATAAGAGTGTTCTGGCCGTACCATATTGTTTTTTGCGTCTTAAATTGAATTCCTGACACGTACTAAGACTTAATATCAATCTCTAGTTCAGTTTTTGATGTTACAATAAAAGTTAATTAAATTAATAGAGTTTGGGCCACTGAATTACAGATTTTCAAGGAAATTTAAAATATCACTTGGTAGGATAAATTTTTTGTAAAAAATTGGCCAAAGTGCACTTCACGTAAATGTTCCAAATTATTCTAAGTGTGTTTTAAGTTGTAAAAACGATTAAAAAAACAACTTTTTAGGTGTCAAAACTTGCTTGACCAAAATTTGACTTTTTGCCTTGGGGGAGTGATGTAAATGAATTTGAAATAGTACCTAAATACCTTAAAAGGTGGAATTTGAACATAGGTTTGTTGACTGGGTCCTACCGCATATAGTAACTCTGGTATTCTAAACTCTGGTTTTTTATGCATCGAGTGACGTTCGAGTGATTTGAAGTCTAGGGTATGTGTGTGTGCGCATGAACTCCAGGCCTCCAATCCCTTGGCTTGAGAGTTATATATGCGTGCACTCACTTACCTTAGACATTTTTTTGATAAGAACTCCTGGGCCGGTACTCACCATCTTTACCTTTACCTCTACCTTTTACCCTTACCTCTAACTTTTACCCTTACCTCTACCTTTTACCCTTACCTCTACCCTTACCTCTACCCTTACCTCTACCTTCAACTTTTACCCTTACCTCTACCCTACCTCTACCTTTTACCCGCCTCTACCCTTACCTCTACCTTCAACTTTTACCTTACCTCTACCCTTACCTCTACCTTCAACTTTATCCTCGAAAGCACAATCAACTGCATATGATTTATTCCAATCCGCAACAACAGACAACACTATTTAGCGCGTAAAGTAACGATTAACAATAGAATTTCTCATATTTGATCCAGTGCTAATTCTGTCATCCGCATTGACCTCCTCCGGTGGTTGTTCGTCTAGCATGTCTTCATCGTTCTCATCGGATACTCCTCGCAAGCGGCAAATGTTGTGTAGGACTGCAGCGGCAATGATGAATTGAGGGACCCGTTCTGACTAGCGGCGGAATCCTTTTTGCGGCTGTTCGGGAAGAGATCATCTTGATGTTCGGCCACCAACTCCACCAGACGCTTGCACATTTCAGACGTAAACATGGCGATAACTAAAGATAACAACGATAAAATACGAGAAGCAGTGCAAGATTAATAAAACGAGCAAATCTACAAAGAGCACACAACAATGAAAAATGAACATCAAAATCGTGTTCAGCGACAGGGCTTTAAAAAAAATTTTTTTGACATCCTACATCCACATCCGGCCAAAAAAATTTTTGACATCCACATCCGACATCCGACCCAAAATTTTTTGACATCCAACATCCACATCCGCCGGATGTGGATGTTCAGATCCATCCACATCCGGATGTATCTTCGGATGTTTAAAGCCCTGTTCGTGACAGGGCTTTAAAAAAATTTTTTTTGACATCCTACATCCACATCCGGCCAAAAAAATTTTTGACATCCACATCCGACCCAAAATTTTTTGACATCCAACATCCACATCCACATCCGCCGGATGTGGATGTTTCAGAAACACATCCACATCGGATGTATCTTCCGGATGTTTTTAAACCCTGTTCAGCGACACAAAATTACTCTAGAAATGCGTTGCGAGACAAAAATTCAAAAATCAGATGAGGGTAAAATTTTTACCCTGCTACCACCCATGGTAAAAATATGCCTTGGTCCCCTTGTTGTTTTCTTACCTCTTTACCTCTAAGTATGGTGAGTACAGGTAGAGGTAAGGGTAAAAGGTAGGGTAAAGTTAGAGGTAGTAAGGTAAGGGTAAATTATGGTGAGTACGGGTAGAGGTAAAAAAAGGTAAAAGGAGGTAAAGGTAAAAAAGTATTAGTACGGGTAGAGGTGAGGGTAGAGGTAAAGGTAAGGGTAAAAAGATGGTGAGTACCGGACCTGATCATAAAATGCACAAATAAACTATCGTTTTAAGGTAGCATTCGGTCGGTTAAAACCGCTTTAAAAAAAACCGCTTTTTTGGCCAGGTTTCGAAAACCCGAGAAAACCGAAAACCATGTGCAGAAAATTTTTGGTTTATTTTCGACAAAAATGAACCGAAAACCGAGTCCGGGTTGGTTAATTGACTGAAAATTAGAAAAAAACTGGCACCGAAAACCGGATTTTTTAAAAACCGATCGAGTTTTAATAACATAAAACGTGCTTAGAAATAAAAGACGCAGTTTTGGAAAGTTTACTTAAAGTTCACTCCGGCCTAAAAATTCGACAGTTGACTAACCTTACTCGAAGGTCTCTTGATTTTTTATCTGAACCTTCAAAAAGAGCTTTTTCAGTAAATTTAGCCAATTTATAACAGTTTCGATTGTTTTCATGCTTCACTTTAGCAAAGAAAGCCCATTTCTTTTTGTTGTTCTTGAGTTCCTTTATTTTTTGCTGTTTGGCCTTTTTTTTATTTTCATCTTCTGAATCAATATTTCGGCTTTCTTTAAGCTTCTTTTTATCTTTGTTTTGATGGTTTTTAATATTCTCCTCTTCATGTTCTGCCGATTCTACCATCAATCCATACTCCTCGGGCGTCAAATTTTCAAAATTCAGGGGCAATGCTGTAATTTCATAACGAATCTTATCGAGTAGATCCATAGGATGTATTTTCATGTTTCTAACTTGATCATAGTGTTTGTTCACTTGCTGTTCTTCTTTTTCTATTTCTTTTGTAAAGTCTTTTTTCTCTACTTCAATCATTGGTTTTGCAACTTCTAAAAACTCTTGCTTCATTTCACCATCTAGTTTTCCTTGTTCTAAATCAGGAGCAGGTGTATTTTTATTTTCTTCTGCTTTAGACTTCGCATTTCTTTCATTATACATTTTTTTTAATTTTGCAAAAAAATTTGGTATTTTCTGCAAATATTTTTGAAGCTTATGCTCATGGACTTTCTTTTTGTATTTTAGTAAACCGGTCAAGTCCAGACTAGCATTTTGGCCTAGTATGTCAGCACCTTTACGAATTGCTAAAAGGAGTAGATAGTTGCCTAATTGAACACCTGCTTCAGCGTCGTCCACGTTTGTTTTTTCCATTTGTGGCTTCTCGTCTTCTTGGTCTATAATGTCAATAATATGAGAACCTTCGAGCTTTGTTATTTTTTTCCCTGGCTTCTCATCTTCCTGCTCTATAATTTCAATATTTTGAGCATTAGGAGCTCCAATATCTCTGATTTTAGCCAATTGTTTTTTAACTTTTTCTTCCGGTATTTCAGTGCCTTTATCAAACAGGTAAGCACTGGTGCGGGCGTGTTCACCCAATGAAAGTGTTAGTTGACAACCTTGCATGGGAAAATTTAATTTTTTTAGTTCATCATGTTCTTTGGTAAATAAATGTTCTAGTTTCTGCTCTACAAAGGGCAAAATTTCTTTAAAAAGATTATCTTTTGTTTTCGCATCACTTTCTTCAAGCGTAAAATATTTTTTCTCACGATTTTTCGCTGATGGCAATACATTTATTTTAATTGGTTGGGGCAGATAATACGTGAAAGGCTTTAGGAATTTACTTGCTATGTTGTGAGCTTCTTTTAAAAGATCAACGTCGGGTATTTTTGAAGAGCTGCCTGACTCACCATGGTCGCTATTTGGAGAATATGCTGAAGGACTGCTTGTGCCAGGATATTCACTTGTTATTTCACTCCCTCTAAATTTTGTTTAATATGTTTTTCTACAAAAAAACTTTAAGAATGAGGTACATCTTATCCCACAGTGAGTAAACTTTACAATAGAGTTGCTGAACGGAAAGCTTTCCAAAAAATTCTGATGGGATGCCAATACTGTACAAAATTTGGTGATAATTTCATTCTTATGACAGTATAAATCGATTGATTATTGTGTTTAGGCAATTTCTAGTCGAGGACGCCGCCAATAAACAGAAGCTTGAATTGGGAGATGACGTATGGACGTATCATAGTGAAGAGGTTTGATTTTTGAAGATTCTAGTTTCTTAGATGAAACTTTAGGGAATTCCTTTGCAAAACAATGGGTATGATGGTGAAGTGTTTACTTGCTAATATGCGGAACATCTATCGAGAGGAGCGACATTCAACTTCGATCAGGAGCAGATGGGTAGATTTAGAGAAAAAATGATTGATGAAATTACAAAAGGAGAACTGAAAAATTGTCCTTACTAACTTGTTCAAATTGTTGAATAGTTGTATAAAATTGGCTGCTCTCGATCGAATATAGGCTTGTACTTTCTCAAAATTGAATTTGTGGCAATAAACCTGTCAATTCAGAATCCGTTGATCAATTTATCAGTTCACCAATTTACCAGTTGACCAATTTACCAGTTGACCAATTTACCAGTTGACCAATTTACCAGTTGACCAATTTACCAGTTGACCAATTTACCAGTTGACCAATTTACCAGTTGACCAATTTACCAGTTGACCAATTTACCAGTTGACCAATTTACCAGTTGACCAATTTACCAGTTGACCAATTTACCAGTCGACCAATTTACCAGTTGACCAATTTACCAGTTGACCAATTTACCAGTTGACCAATTTACCAGTCGACCAATTTACCAGTTGACCAATTTACCGTTGATCAATTCACTGTTGACCAATTCACCGTCGCCCGCTCAAACTAGCCATTTAAAAAAATTGTTGTTATTGAGGTGTGAGGACTGATTTGAGGAAGGAAGAAACTATATCTCGCCAATAAATATATAACTTATTTAAACTATTATACTTATTTGATAGCCCCGGATTTCAGCTTTCAGATTATCGTATCGTAGAGCTGTTAGAAGCTTAGTTTTTGTAGCCAAACATTGAAAATTAGCAAGAAGGCCATTTTTTGGAAATGTGGATTGGCTTTAAGCCCAAGGGAAAAAAACTTTTTACACAGTTTTTAGTTTACAAAACGAGTTTACAAACCCCATAAAAAACTGAACCAAGCATTGTTTTGAATTATGAGTTTCCATAAAAAAATCAGTGAAAAACAACATTAAAAAATGAAAATAAAATTCTACGAAAAACATTTTGACGTAAAACATTTTTCGCTAGGCAAACCCTTAATTCTAACACCACATTTGCTCATGAAACTGCTCTTGGGATTTGAAAATTACCGTGATATTTCAAACTTCGCTCAAGACAACAAACAATCAAACTGTCTAAAAATTCATAGTTTGTTCGGTTCGAATATTCGGAATTTTTTTTTGATAATTCATTTATCAAAAAAGCGGCGCCGGCGTTTGGTATCGAACCCACTAACACATTTCGAGGCTGCCGCTCATTTTCTTACCACTACAGTACCAAGTAAATTATATTTTCGCATCTATTTTAGCCTAACACGGGAAGTGCATGACCCAATGCGCTATTGAAGAACCTTATATACTAAAAGATAGCCCTGACCGAAGCGCTGCAAGCGGTTTTAGTTATGGAGCCATTCAGGTCTAGAAAATCCACTCTAAAAAGTGATAGATTTATGGTAACACTATAGAAACCCCCCAGCCAGCGCAAAATTTACTTATACCGAAGGGGGAAGGACCCGTCTCATATTGATTCTCGTGCTCTGAAACGGCACGGAAACACTTTGGTTTCTGAAAAATCGAAAAAAAAATGGTGATGAAAGTAGAGAAATTCCAAAAAAATTGTTTTTTAAATTCCCGCCATAACATTTTTAAAGGGAATAACGGCCGTATTCGGAAGGGAATAAAAAGGGGCCACTTTCATGGCAAAACGATAAAAAAAGTAAATTTAACACTATTTAGACTGTCTAACCATGTTTTTCAACATGGGCTGTGGCAAAAAGAGACTCTGTATGCATTTTTTGATCAAGAGTCTTTCTCGGAATCATGTCTAAGGTAAATGAGTGCGCGCATCTCTAACTCTCAAGCCCCCTGCGCCCCCTTGAGGGCTTGGAGTTGAGATGCGCACACCCACATACCTTAGACACAAATCACTCGAAAGCAACTCTGGATGCATGAAAAAGCGTGCATACCAGAGTTTCTTTATGCGGCAGTTTATATTATTTTTCAGACTCTGTTCTTCCGTGCCGCAGGTTTTATCCTTACTTGAATCATTTCTTTTTTTTTTTTCGATAAATTTAATATTGTTTTCCCGACTATTACGACTATTGCCAAAAATCATTCTTTAAATTATTTTAAATGTTTTTATTAACCTTTTTATGATTGGTGATCAATGCGAGTATAACTGACATAAAGCTTCCTATCGAGTCTATTAACAGCCAAAAAATAATATGATTTAATTACAAAGATATGTCTAAAAATTTATTAATTACAAATGAAATAATTTTAAGAATGATTTTTGGAAGTAGTCGTGAATAGTTGGAAAAGCAATATTAAATTTATCGAAAAAAAGAAATGATTCAAGTGAGGATTGAGCCTGAGACACGAAAAACAGGGTCTGAACCAATACCACCGAAGTACACAACCCAATAATAACTTCGTACATTTTTTAATAGATTCATATATCGATAATAAATCTATCTCCTTTTAGATTGGATTTTCTAGGCCTAAACGGCTACATGACTAAAACCAATTGCGGAGCACTGAAAAGCTCGGTCAGGGCTATCTTTTGGTATATAAAGTTCTTCAATAGCGCATGGGGTGGTCATGCACTTCATTTCACAAACAATTAATTTCAAAAAGCCAAATCCAGAGTATTTTAGGAAAAATAGGATGTCCCGCTCGTATTCAAAGGGGCCGGAATGCAGTATCTCTACGTGTCCCAAAATTGTGTTTTAACCACTTTTTGCAACGTTTTAGACACTGAAACGTGTAGAAAACATGTTTTAGGTGGCGGAAGACCATTTCTGGAAAAAAAATATTTTTTCAAAATTTCGACTTTTGGGGGTACCAGAATACCCCTTTTAGGATATTCTACCTGGTTTTTATTACTGGGACTGTGCTAAGAGAGTTAAAAGAGATATTATAAAAGAGTGCCGCTCGGATTCATCTCGCAGGTAAGTCTGTGCGCGCATCTCTAACCTTCCAAGCCTCCTACGCCCCCGGAGGGGGCGTAAGGCTTGGGGTTGAGAGACTCTGGATGCATAAAACAGTATGCAAACCACAGTTTTTTATGCGGTAGGTCCCAGTTAACAAAAACTATGTTCAAAGTCTATCTTTTTCGGTCTTTTTAAGTTATCCAGGTTCATTCAGGTCCAGGCACACATTCATAAAGTCAAAATTTTCAAAAAATATTTTCTCCGAAAATGTTTTTCCGCCACCGAAAAACACGTTTTCTACACGTTTCAGTGTCTAAAACGTTGCAAAAAGTGGTTAAAACACAATTTTGGGACACGTAGGGATACTGCACTTTAGCCTTCAAAGGTGTAAAATTCTTATTGCCGGCAATAGGTATGGTCCATTAAAATAGATGGTATTTTCAACACCTACACCGCTGTCTATAAGTTTAGTCTAAGCTGTGCTGAACACAATATTAGGGGTCATTACCGCTTCGAGGGTGGATCAAGTGAGTAAAATGGGATTCGGAAAGTGATCAATTTTTCATGTTCGAAATTGAGCCAATATCTTCAGGTTTTCAAGTGGTGCGCTTTCACACTAATCTCAGGCACATAGTCTACTTAAATGACCGCCAGGAATTCCGCTTTCGCAGCGTATAAAAACACATTATTTTTCTTTCTAAAGTTGAGAGAAATAATTTTTTTTTGACTTTTCACGAAGTGTAACTTTGTGAAGAAATTTTGTCTAGCTAAATGCTCAAGCAGAAAAGAAATGATAGACAGTCGCGGTAACACAAATTTTCTATAACTTTTTTTCCCGATAGACAAATCTTTAAATCGCACACGGTTTTTACCAGCAGTTAGGCTATTCTGAAAAAAAGCGAGAGGCAGGTTTTAGATACTTCTTTGACCTGAAGTTTTTAATCATGTGTGTCAATTTTTTATTAGTTTTGTTGTTTAAGTGGGACCAAGAGAATCAAATTAGATTAGTACCTTTGTAAAAGTAACACTTACTCTGTAGTATAACAGCTCTGAATAAGACAAAATATTACAATAATGGTTAGTATTCTAAGCATTGATGATGTTAAGAGATTATTGACAGCGTTTTTTTCTGAAAAGCACATTTAAAAATTTTTTAAATTTGACAAATTTATCTTAAAAAACAACATCTAATAATAGCGGTACAGAAGTTGGATGGACACATCAAACCTTTGTGTACGCATTTTTTCACTGAAAATTTTGAAACCGAGTTCACAATGGCAATAATAATTGAAAATCCGCGGATAAATATCCGTATACGCGGATTTTATCCTTAGCCTGGTCGAATGTAGGATAATTTTTTTTCTAATATTTTCTAAAATTGTTTACTATCCGAAAATTCCTGAATACATCTGAAAAGGCGTAATATGCTATAAAACACGTATTTTGTTTTACTAGCAACATTTTTAGTCGGTTTTTGATGCATTAAAAAAACTTTCAAAAATTTTTATTTTGTCCTTTTAGGACAAAACATTTTGCAGGAATGTCTTACTACTTTTGCAAACTGTGCTACAGTCAACTATCCTAATACAGTCAACAATACAGTCAACCATTACAATACAGTCAACCATCACAATACAGTCAACCATCACAATACAGTCAACTATCCTAATACAGTCAACTATCCTAATACAGTCAACAATACAGTCAACCATTACAATACAGTCAACCATCACAATACAGTCAACCATCACAATACAGTCAACTATCCTAATACAGTCAACAATACAGTCAACCATTACAATACAGTCAACCATCACAATACAGTCAACCATCACAATACAGTCAACTATCCTAATACAGTCAACTATCCTAATACAGTCAACAATACAGTCAACCATTACAATACAGTCAACCATCACAATACAGTCAACTATCCTAATACAGTCAACAATACAGTCAACCATCACAATACAGTCAACTCTTAGTCAACAATACAGTTGTTTGAATGTTCATGCTGCGAACATTGCTCTCGAACATTCGCGATATTTGCCCGAATATTCGGATCGGACAACCCTACTTCAAACAACCACCTCCACACTGTTTGACATATCCCCTGTTTAAAGTCGTCTTTTTCGACGATTTAAAAAAAAAGAAAAGTGAGATTCAGGGCTACAAAATGGACAACGCACCGTGACCGTCTAACCCACTTAACTTTGAGATTTCTTTTTAAAAGAAAAAGCCGCAATTTTCTCTCTAAAAACCAAAAAAGCAAACTGAAATCTTTTTCAAAACTAAAATCTAAAACAACAATTCATCTTCATCTTTAATTTAAATTTTTTTGTCTAAAAACAAAAACAAAAATGTTTCAAAAAATACAAAACATCAATTGTCGACAAATAAAACAGCCCTAATACTACAAAGGAGATGATACAGTAAAAAATAAACGTATTTTTTACATAGTAAAAAAGGGTGGTTGAAAAACAGCAACAAATATTTCAAAAAGCACTTTTTCTATTTCTGTGTTAGGCTAATTGTAAAAATTTAAAAAACGTTAGACAGATTTAAGGACAAACTTGTGCGAAATCCTTTGATAAAATGGTTCACATAAAAATACATACAAGTTTTAGTTATGTTTCTTCCTGTGTTATATTACAAAATCAGTCAAAAAATGTTGCATACATATATTTTTTTGTGAACCATTTCATCAAAGGATTTCGCACAAGTTTGTCCTTAAATCTGTCTAACTTTTTTTTTAATTTTTGTAGACTGTGGACTGTGGGTGTTGAGTGTGTAGAATAGTTTCCAAAAAAATATTTTTATTTCGATAGAAATGTGGAGAGCAATAAGCTCATCCACCAAACAATTTTTCACACTAAAGCAAGCTTTGGCTGAAGTACGGTATAAGAAGTCCTCCCAAAAACCATTTTTAACCACTTTTTCGTGTGTTTTAACATCTTTAACGTACAGAAAACATGTTTTTCGGTGGCGGAAAACCATTTCCGGAAAAAAATATTTGTTGAAAATTTTGACTGAAATTTTGACTTTATCAATGTGTGCCTGGACCTGGATCCCCTTTTTAGTTCTGATTTAGTGTTTTTTCCAACGTTTATTTTTTTCTGATTTGTTCAAAGCTTATTAATGTGTTTACAGATATCGCAATAATGTTAAACTTCATTCGTCTGCATGAGATTTGTAAAGACCTTAGTCGTGTCAAACAGTTATCACTTCAATACCCATAAAGGGTATTTTGAATGAACCTGGATAACTTAAAAAGACCGAAAAAGATAGAGTTCGAACATAGTTTTGTTAACTGGGACCTACCGCATTAAAAACTCTGGTTTGCATACTGTTTTATGCATCCAGAGTACCCCCTGGGGCGTAGGAGGCTTGCAAGGTTAGAGATGCGCGCACAGACTTACCTGCGAGATGAATCCGAGCGACACTCTTTTATAATATCTCTTTTAACTCTCTTAGCACAATCCCAGTAATAAAAACCAGGTAGAATATCCTAAAAGGGGTATCCTGGTACCCCCAAAAGTCAAAATTTTCAAAAAATATTTTTTTTCCGGAAATGGTCTTCCGCCACCTGAAAACATGTTTTCTGTACGTTAAAGATGCTAAAACACACGAAAAAGTGGTTAAAACGGGTTTTTGGAAGGACTTCTTATACCGTACTCGGTCCCAAGCTTTTTCCCACTCTCCTCTGTTTAACTAAAAAGGGCGGGGAGAGTGGTCGGTGGAGATGCTTCTCCTTATCTGATTGTGTAATGGATTTTGCCCATTACATAATCAGAAAGGAGAAGCATCTCTACACGAAATACAATAAAAACGAAAGCTAGCAAAAGGCTAGCAAAAACAAAAAAGCAATATGCAAATAAAGCAAATATTTCAAATATTTTTAAAGGCACCAAAATACACCAACATAACGCCAACAAAATATTAGTTTATTTCGTGCGGAGCACAACAATTTTTACAATTAGCCTAACACAGAAATAGAAAAGTGCTTTTTGAAATATTTGTACATCTGAAACTAACCGTCAAACTTCAAAATTCGTTCAGGATAACAAACATTTAAACGTTGAATTTTTTTAAAGTCTTTGGCGCTACCGGAGTATAAACCCCCAAATGAAATTTTTTTTTGAACTTTTTCAAAACACCATTTTAACCATTTTTAAGCATTTCCTACACGTTGAACACGATAAAAAAGGTGTTTTCACCTACTTTTTTCTATAAAAAGTCGATTTTTTTTAAATCTTGAATTTTGGTATTTTTAGTTGATTTCTGTTTATTATAACTTAGTAAATCAGATGTTGGGGGTACCTTGGCCCCAAAAACATGGAATTTGAACATAGTTTTGTTAACTGGGGCCTACCGCATAAAGAAACTCTGGTATGCATACATTTTTCATGCATCCAGAGTCACTTTCGAGTGATTTGCGTCTAAGGTATGTGGGTGAGCGCATCTCAACCCCAAGCAACCAAGCCCCCTGCGCCCCCTTCGGGGGCGCAGGGGGCTTGGTTGGTTAGAGATGCGCGCACTCACTTACCTTAGACATAATTCCGAGCAAGACTCTTGATCAAAAATGCATTTAGAGGCTCTTTTTGCCCAGCTCCAGTGACCAAAACATGGTAAAACAGCCAAATGGTCGAAATTTCAAAATGCCCAAAACTCAATTTTTTTATTTACCAGAACACAAAAATAATGTCTTTTTTGAACTTCTGAGGTGATTTTAGGTTGATATAGGGTGTTTGGAAACACTTTTAAAAAAATTTCATTTGGGGGTATACTCCGGTAGGGTCAAGTCTTTCCTACAATTCAAAGCTTTATTGTCTTGAGCGGAATTTGAAATTTGACAGTTTGATTTGAACCTAAGAGCATTTTTACATGCAAATCGACCATGCTGTTTGCAATTGCAGTGTAAGAATTACAGGTTCCTTTGCAGGAACGAATTTCTCAGTCAAAATAAGTATATTATTTTTTTGAGCGAGCAATTTGTTTTGCCTAAAACTTCTTCGCGCATCACTTTTTTCAAGTCTATCCTTAACCGTCCGATGCACAATTGCCTGCACTATCAGAATCTGACGTCGAAAATTAGAAAGCCTTACTTTAAACGCCGAAAAATACATAATTTTTGGATAAATCTATGTTTGGAGAAATGGTCCTTTTTACTTTAATTGTGTTTTTACGAGGATTAATCCATTTATATGCATAACTCTATACACTATAAGAAAGCTCATTCAATTCTGCACAGAAATAATATAAAAAGTGCATAAGTCTAGTAATATATACATGGCGAAAAATGAAATATAATAAAGAGCCCAATTTTTCGTAGCTCCCATAACAGCCAACTTTGAAATGGCTGTATCTCGAAAAAAATATTTACCAAAAAACTAAACTTTCTCAGCAAAGTTGCTCAAAATTGTCTGCTCTATCTAATGAACGCAAAAGAAAAATTTCGAAAAAATAGAGGTAACAAGCCTTATTCCAATATTACGAAAATGTATTTTAAAGTGATGAAAACGCTAGTTAATTTCTCAAAATGACCTGACAAGTGTTTAGAACCAAATGATGATTTATCCAAAATAATCCAACCAAGTTTAATATGCTATCTGAAAGAGGAGATACAGGGTAAAAAATGGTATAATGGAGATAAATTTTTCATGTTTGATGATGTCTAAACTGCTGCTCAAAAAGAGTTCGGGAACTTATATTATTCAATTTTAAACACGGACTCACACAGCAAAGTTGTAGAGTCATGGAAATGGGTTAACCTGTCCGATCTGGCAGGCTCAGATGGTTTTATCTTTAGAAAAAGTTTTGAGTGCAAACAAAAAATAATTCAATAAAATTATTGACAAAATGAAGGTACAGTCGAGTCCCGCTAACCCGGCACCACTGGGACCGGCAAAAAGTGCCGGGTTAGCGGGGGTGCCGGGTTAGCGGTGGTATTATTTTATCGGGCCTTAATCGACCCTCTATATAATCACCCTTTATTCAACTATTTTAAGAGGAGTAAAGGGTTGTATAGGGAGGGGAAGGGAAAAAAGAGGGCCACTAATGGAAAAGGTCACACTAACAAGAAGATGTTGAGCATAGTTTTGAATACTGGGGCCTACCGCATACAGAAAAAATTGACGCAAATTGAAAAATGTTGTAAACTATGATAGATGCCGGTTTATTGGGGGTAATTTTTATTGGACGGGACCAGTCTTAGGGTGCCGGGTTACTGGGGGTGCCGGGTTATCGGGTGCCGGGTTATTGGGGTAAACTTTGTTGATTTTCTTTGCCAGCCAACCAAATTTTTAAAAAGTGCCGGGTTATTGGGGGTGCCGGGTTATTGGGGTGCCGGGTTAGCGGGACTCGACTGTAGGTGCTAATTCCAATTTCGCAACTTGATATGCTTATCAAGTTGAATGGTGTTTTAACAAAGAAAATATGATGACCAATCATCTGCAAATGTTTTTTTTTATTATGAAAAATAGTTAAGGTAACGGATCTAGTACGCTTGTTTTTCGTCTTCAGCGCATCGAAAAACACGGAAAGATGTTAAAAGCGACCCAAAATATTGTGGGTTTGCAGGGGACAGTTCGAACAGTTTCCTTGTAAGAATAAAAGTGAAGTCATAAAAAATGTAAATAATAGTGCTTGTGCTTGCTGACAGGTCTATCGTCAGCTGAGTGTCGACGAAAATATTGATTGTTGAAATCAAAAGCTGCGGAGAGAATCATACAAAACAGACGCAAAATGCTAGCTAGCAAATCATACAGAGATCAACCAACTAGAAATGTGAACAAGATCGATAGTTCGTGCCATCAAGCTGTACCACCAAAGAGCTAATTAATTTGCTGTTTACATTTGTTGCTGTTTTTCAACCACCCTTTTTTTACTATGTAAAAAATACGTTTATTTTTTACTGTATCATCTCCTTTGTAGTATTAGGGCTGTTTTATTTGTCGACAATTGATGTTTTGTATTTTTTTGAAACGTTTTTGTTTGTGTTTTTAGACAAAAAATTAAAGATGAAGATGAATTGTTGTTTTAGATTTTAGTTTTGAAAAAGATTTCAGTTTGCTTTTTTGGTTTTTAGAGAGAAAATTGCGGCTTTTTTTTAGAAGAAATCTCAAAGTTAAGTGGGTTAGACGGTCAAGGTGCGTTGTCCATTTTGTAGCCCTGAATCTCAGTTTTCTTTTTAAAAAAATTGGCGAAAAAGACGACTTTAAACAGGGAATATGTCAAACACTATGGAGGTGGTTGTTTGAAGTAGGGTTGTCCCGATCCGAATATTCGGGCAAATATCGCGAATGTTCGAGAGCAATGTTCGCAGCATGAACATTCAAACAACTGTATTGTTGACTAAGAGTTGACTGTATTGTGATGGTTGACTGTATTGTTGACTGTATTTGGATAGTTGACTGTAGCACAGTTTGCAAAAGTAGTAAGTGTTTGTAGTAATGTTTTGTCCTAAAAGGGCGAATTCACTACCCAAAACTTCATTATCAGGGTGAGAGTGAGTACATATTTTTATATCTCCCACCTGGGTGCTCCTCTCCTGAGTAGACAATCCTGAGTACTCCCCACTTTGGTACTCCACTTGGGTACAGTTGAGTCTCGATATAGTGATCACACTAGGGACCCACTGAAGTGATCACTATAAAGAGGTGATCACTATATAGAGGTCTATTTTTAGTATATTTCCTTTTAAACGATCCAATCTAAGTGATCACTATAGTGGGAGTGATCACTATATCGAGACTCGACTGTACTCCCCACATAGGTGCTTCTCACCTGGGTACCTCCACCTGGGTAAACCTACCTGGGCACCCCCTCATGGGTACCCTTCTCTTGGGTACACCCTCTTGGTTACCCACTCTTGGTTACCAACCTCCTGGGTGCTCCTAATCTAATCAACACCACCTTGGTACTGCCCTCCTAGGATCCCCTATCCTGGGTACCTCCTTCTTGGGTACTCTTCTCTTAGGTGAGCTCATCCTGCGTCCTCCTACAGAATGGTTCAAGGAAACTGAATATACTGGCATGGAATGTCTAAACACAGTCAGACATTCGAGTTCTGAAAAAGCCCACTCAGAATAGGTGACTATTCTGATTATCGAAGTTTTGGGTGAGGAATTCGCTGTTTTGCAGTTATCAAACCGTGTTCAGCGCATCGCTTTGGGTAGGATACCATGGTTTTATTTAATTTGTCTAAAAATTTAGAATTTTCAGGTTCTGGATATGGACACCCGTTGGGTGGGTATCTACCCTCGAGGTGGATGGAGAGGTCAAACTTTTGACATAACATGACTTCCCTTCAAGACAAAATATCTCGGGTTCTTTGAGGGGGTTATTTGAGGGCCATGCCTTTTCTTCAAGCGGGGTAACCACATGGAGAAGAATCGGGCACACAAAATCGGTGCTATGCTTGGGTGCTGAGCTCAGCTCATGAGGTATATGTTGGGTTCAGAGTGGTTGGAGGCTTATTTCAGGGGGGGGGGTTGTTTGGGGGTATTTACGATCAAAAACCGTTTTCTTCAAATGCAGCTCATTCCATGAACTGTGTTTTTACAACGAAAAAATGAACAATAACAGTGAATCTTTTTTATTTATTTTTAATTTCTTCAATCAATATATTTTTCTTGCCATTTGAAATGTTACTATGTCTTTCTCTTTCCTCAACATCAGAAGTTTCACTGGTATCGGGCACAAGATGTATATCGAATTGAACTATCGGCTGAGTTTTGATGTGAGCATTTGTAGATCCTTCGTATTTTTCGGCGACAGTCTATAAAAAATGCAAAATTTTCTTAAGTATGAAAGATTTTAAGCTGTCCTTATATTTTGTAAAAGTTTTTTTTGCAATGAAAATATTGAAAACACTTTTTTCTTGATCCCTTAAGCCAATCTGTTTATCTTTTATTCGACTTAAAAAACTAAGGCAATAAAAGTTTTTAATATTTTTACACGAAATTTAAAAGAAATCGTAAATACCGCATTTTTTTAGTAGCAATCCTCTGTTATGGTCGCCTAGAATTGTCAGCAATTAAAAAAAAAATCTTATTAATCTTATTAAAACCGGCTATCGCTTATGCAGTGGATCCTAGTATACGATAAATTTTTCAAATGACTAGGTTTTTGAACGTCCTTATTTGTTTCCAAATTTTTAGCTTTTACCATATTCTTCGTCACCCCCGCTAACCCGTCACCTCGCATATTTTTCTCCATTTTCCAAAGGACGAGGTATAAAAATGCATTCTTTTTGCATAAAGTGCCCCTTTTTCATAAAAATCTGCCAATCTGAAAATCTTGTCAGAATTTGTTCTGCTTTATATTTACATACATTAGATTTCTAAAAAACACAACTCGGCATTAATAACCAGTATTGAGTCTTCTAAACCATAAATTTTAACACAATTAGAGCAAATTTTTGCTAAAATGGCACTTTTCCCCAAGAGGAGGCACATTTTCACAAAAATGCATTTTTTCCGTATTGTCTTTTTCCCAGTCCCCGCAAAATTCTATAAAAATTTTTAACTTTCAAAGCCACTAATATATTGGATGAAGCTTTTTACCAGGAGCGCGAAAAGAATCAGGAACAAAGCACACTTACAGATGTTTTCCCATTGTTTGATGTCTTATTTGTTTAAATTAGTTTAATTTAAATAGTTAAATAGATTAAATAGTTGTTCGAAATGAACCGTTTCGAAATGAACCGTTTTATTGTGAACTAGGGACAGCAGGCGCCTATCGGCGCCTATATCGTATTTTGAAATTCAAATATAAATCCACTTTTCACTTTGAAAGGGCAAAATCTCAATTTTTTTCACAACAATCTTCAAATCTGATTGTGAAAGGTCTTCCGCCATTGAAAGAGCTTTCGAATGAGCATAAACATGCAAATAAAAATATTAAACTAAAAAAGGTTTTTCCTTGTGACCAAACATGTACTCAAATTGGCGACAGACGTTCCCCGTCCCAAATACTATCTTATATAGTATTTGGCATGTGTGGGTGGTTGGTTGGTTAACGCTTTTTCACTTCGAAGACCAGAACGGGTCGTAGATAGCGAAATCACTTTTGTCGCTAATACCATCGTGTTCCCCAGAATGTCAGCTTTCGTTTTAAAAAAAGAACAGGCGAAAAAAAAGAGTTCTAATAGGGGATATACATATTTTTATGAATGAAGTCATAGCCCCTCATTGAAATTTCGAAATACTATGGAGGCGCCGATAGGCGCCTGTGGTCCCTTGTATAGAGATATTAGCATCGATAATGCCAGACCCTTGCTAACCCATCACCCCCGCTAATCCGTCACCTTTCGTTGGTCCGCAGGGGTGACGTGTTAGCGAGGTTTGACTGTACCTGATTTTTAATGGAAGCAACCTTGTCTTCAAACTCATTATCTTTTTGGTCATCCGATGAAGAGCATGAAGCATCATCTGAGTTAGATGAGCTGTCTGAATCACTGTCGGAGTCTTCTTGGCTTACGCTCTCTATTTGAGCCATGCTGTCTGTGCTTTCTTTGTTTTCGCTGAGAAGAAGGTTGGCTTCAGCCATTTTAGGAAGGAAGTCTTTTACTCTGTCCAGTGCTGATCTCGTAGTACTAATAGATGACAAATCTTCTTTAACAGGCAAAATCAATTCCTTTCTCGTAAGCAGAAATTTTTGCTTCAAGTCTGTGGGTGCAGTGTCAGGAAAATTGGTGGACGACATACCTACTTTTAAAACATTAGTGTTTTAAATTGTTTAATTGATTTGAAATATGTCGAAAATAGTTGGTAGTTTAGTACTTATTGAGAAAAAATAAAAAATATAAAATATTCTTTTATTCAATGCGTAAAAATGGAAATCAAAACAGAATAGATTATAAAGAGCAGGATAGGCAGCTTAATTGCCTTTTCACAACTGCAAGTTCAGCTGGGCGTCATGCATTCGGCCATTTGTTGCAAGGAAGGGGCCAAAAATGTCTGTGCAATTCTATTGGAGTCAAAGTATTCCTAAAAATGATTAGATATTATATTATAAGTGAGAGTGGATTGAGCTGGTTTACCAGTGTCGAGTCGTCCCATCTGAAGTGCAACAGAGCACTAGGCAGCAATCCACACTGTAAAAGACTCTTCTCGGAGTCGGCTAGAATGCCCCCACCAGCAATGGCCAAATTAAAGACACCTGACTCAAGCTCCAAGCGCTGGCTTACAAACTCACGGACTGCAAGGATTGACTCATGCACGTTAAAAACACCCTAAATTTGTTTTTCGATCTTTACAATTTTCATGTGTGCTACAATTTTTTAATAACGGTATTTTTTAGTTTTAACAAGATTTTAATAAGGACTGACTTTAAATACAATTTTCTCAGCTCAATTTTTCATGCTGAACCTATCTGTAAATTCATTAAAAAACATCATTTCTGATGGTTTTTTAGGCTTAGGCTTAAATATTTGAATAAATCCACTTTAAATCCATCCACCAAATTGGTCATAACTTTCGATTTCACATTAAAGTATTCACCAAGTAATAGCTTGAAATGTTGCTGACATTCTGAGCTATTCAATTATAATACATGCCAAACACATGAACAGTGCTTGATGACCACTATAAATCAAAAATGGTAAAATTGACGGCGTAGGTGCTTTTGGCCCCTTTTTTTCCACTTTTTGAATTAGCGCCTTTTTTACTTTTTATTGTTTTTTGCAGTTTGTTGCTTTTTAAAATACATTCAAATTTAGGCAAAGCCTTGGGCACAGGGTAGGACAGCGCATGTTAGGACGGGCTCAAATGTGCGTCCCAACTGCTATAAACACTAAATTTTTCCCCTTCCGGTAAATTCCCCGCGTTAATTTTCCCCTCCAAAATTTTGAGGTCACAGGTTCAAATCCTAGTGATAGCAGGAATAATTTTTTTTCAAATAACAGTCACAAACTAATATTTATAAGACCAGTAATGCTAGGGGTGGGTAGGAAAACCACCTGGTATCTTCCCTATAAGGGTATCCACCTCCAGAATCCGAAATTTTATATTTAGCTGTAAGTAATTTAAAGTCATTGTACCCTACCCAGAATAGTGTTCTGAACACGGTTTGATAATACTAAAACAGCATTTTGACTTGCAGAAACACCAGTTTTGGAGTAATTACGCATCCCGTAGGGTATGCAAACAGTGCTCAGGCTGTTGTACCTAGGTATCAGTACTCAGGTGGAAGTGAGGCTGGATCAGAAAAAACATTTAAAATGTTAGGAGTTCTTCACAAGACAAAAAATACCACTACTTAAATAAAAAAGGCGCTAATTCAAAAGAAAGGAAAACAGGGGCCAAACGAATTACGTAATTCGTTTGGCCCCTTCTTTCACAAATGGAAAAAGGCCCAAAAGGCTACGACCCAAATTGACCACTTTTGAAAGTGTCAATTTTTGTAAGTTTTTGCGGTCTAACTTTTTTCTGTACTAATATATTGAAGATTTAAATAGATTTTATTTTCTGCCTTAAAAAACTTATGTAATCTATATTTTTGTTAAAATGTGAATGTTCTTAAACTAATTTTAATTGTCAATCTAGCGTATAGGTTTCTCTAGCAAATAAAAATTTTTAGCGAAATGCGAGTTTTCTTAGCCTTTATTGTTCTTAAGTGCTCAGCTATCGATAGTGCCTAATTATCAAGGTCGGATTTCTCAGTCGTGACTGATCTTGAGGTGCCCAGTTATCGATGGTGTCCAATTATAGAGTGCCCGATTGTAGGGATGCATTGTACTATGCTTTTAATTAACCGTGACTGGGACTGGCCCTGGGGTGCCTAGTTATCGGTGTGCCCAATTATCGAGATTTCACTGTATTAAGAAAAAAATTAAATTACCTGAAGGATAAAATTGTTTGGAAAGCAGACACGGATCAAAGTATATTTATAAACACTGGTTGGTTTAACTCCACGGGCTGCTGCCAAGGCTTGCTCATCTTCCTCTCGCATTTTCCTAGTTCTTAAGGTGGTCATGCGCTCAGCTTCTTGCTTCTTTTCTGCTTGTAAAGCTCTAACTTCTGCACTAGAAAGTTGAAAAAAGTCGGTGGGAATGGATGGAGATGGGATGGGCTGGCTAGGATCGACGATAAATACCTTAAAAGCCAAATTTAAAGATTTAAAAGACAAAATACAAAATACCTTAGGATCTCTAAACAATTTAAGTGTCACTGTATTGCCCGTTTCTAGCTCTTCCAAAGCATCATTTAGGAGAGCACAGTTAGGCTCTTCCAGCACCATAAATGTCTCAGTTTCATTAGTTTCTTCGTTCACAATATTCTTCCGCTCAAAACCCACAGCTTTGAGAAATTCAACAGCTCCAGTTGTAGGAGCTATCTTCTCCTGAAATTTGTATTTCCATTAACAATCCGCTCTCTCACTTGCATCGCTCTTGATACCAGGGGCGGTATTAATAATCGATTTACCCTTACCTCTACCCTTACCTCTACCCGTATTAATAAAAGCTAGAGGTAAAGGTAGAGATATAGGTAAGGGTAAAAAACAACAGGGGGGACCAAGGCATATTTTTACCATGGGTGGTAGCAGGGTAAAATTTTTTACCTTCATCTCGATTTTCAAACAGTGGTTTTCAGATACAATTCCTCTCTCTGCAAGACACGGGTGCTCGTCGAACAAGTGATCTTTTTAACAAGCGTCGGTTTCATTCATTGCATGGGGAGCTTCGGATTGCTTTGGAGCGCGTGCCTCAGTTCATCGTCGCCGCTGCCGTGCTACACAATATTTGCCGCCTTCGAGGAGTCTCCGATGAAAACGACGAGGAGATGAATGATAATCAGCCGCCGAGGAGGGTCTGCGCAGGCAATCTCTGCGCATTGCAAAGAATGAACACGGGATCAAATATGAGGAATTCTATCGTAAATCGTTACTTTGTCCGTTGAGGTGTGCTTTGCACTGTTATGTTGTTCAATAAATCGTTTGGTGCTGAAGCAGTTGTAGGGTAGAGGTAGAGGTAAAGGTAGAGGTAGGGGTAAAAGGTAGAGGTAAGGGTAAAAGGTAGAGGTAGGGGTAAAAGGTAGAATTAAGGGTAAAAGTTATAGGTAAGGGTAAAAGGTAGAGGTAAGGGTAATCTTTATTAATACCGACCCAGGAATGCAATTGAGAGAATTGACTATACAAATTTAAAAAAAAAGCTTACAGCAAAAACTTTGTTTGAAGTACGAATTTTGCGGAATTTGATCTCGCCTGGATCACTGATCACATTGTTTAAATATTTCTGCAAAGTTTGAACAGTGGGCTCTAGTCTAGACGCAGAGTTGAGTGAGCAGAGCATCAACACAGCAGCATCAAGTGGCTCTTCGTCCAGCTGGGCTCGCAGATATGTTTCAATAGCTTCGTACATCTGAAAATGCAAATTTTTAAAATTAAAATAAATAAAAGAAGGAAGGAAAGAGTTCAACAATTTATTTCCCTTTTCAAAACGATAGCCAAATCGTTTGAACAAATTTTTACTGTCCCGAGTGAATGAGCTACCAAAGATGGTGAAAAGTGACCTGTTTTTTCATAGCTTGCTTCTGCTAGGTTATTAAACAAAATTGAATTTCAAAAAAAAATTTTGAACTGACTTAGTACCCTGCTTTTCTATATTATAAAAATATTTCCATCGGCGATGGGAATGCCTCTTTAAACTAGCTTTAAAATAAAAGCGTTTTAGGAAAATAAAATTTAGTATTTACCTGTGACTTAGGAAGTGCTTCTTCTAGCAGATCACAAGTATATAAAATACTTGAGTCTTCTTCTGGTTCTTCACTTTTACCTCTGGGAACTTCCTGAGAAGGTTGGCTAAGATGAAGGTTTTTTTCCATGCCTTGATTCAACTGTCGCTGTTCCTTTTCTAACTCTCTTTTTGCCTATAAAAATTTAGTTTGAACAAAAACCAAAAAATTCCTGAACAACAAACCTGCATATGAATAGCTTTCTGAGAGTGAGTCATGCCATCACCTTTACCCTGGTTCAAGCGCCTTTCTATGGCTTCAGCTGCTAGCCTTCGACGCTCTTCTGATTGCTAAATAAATTGTTAGCTTATACCTGTTCTCAGTGTAGTCAGAGTCTGGTTTTTGTTAAACCACACAGGGTGTAACACGAATTTCGCGTGTTTTAATTTAGGTTTTTTTTATTTAAGTCAAAAAAAATTTGACAATCTTTTTTTGTTAGAAAACCTAGTAGTAAAAGTAAGAGCGGATGGGTTGAAATTCAATTCTCAACTCGGCTAAAGTTAAAAAGTGCAGAAAATCATTTTCGACTTTAGAAGCTCATTTACTATATTCACTTATGCGATATCGGATATTGGAATTCTGTAAAGACCAAAAATTTCACTATTTCGTGGGGTTTCAGACAAAAAAATAGTGTAAAAAATGTGTTTGACTTAATTAGGAAAAAGGGGTAAATTAAAACTCCCGCAATTCTCGTTACACCTTGTACAATATTTTTGGTTTTGACCCCCCCTATTTGCCAAACTAGTAGGATTCAAAAGTAACAACAGGAGAGTAAGAAAAAATTAATCGCCTTTTAAACAATTTGTAAAAAAAAAATTAGCTTGCGAAATACAAAAAAATTTCTATTACCAAAAATTGGTTAGACCTAAGCCCTACCTGAGTATCATTCACATTCGGCTGATACCTATTTGAAGAAGGCGCATTGCTCAAACTGTTGCCTTGACTATAGCCGCTCTGACTACTCAGAGATTGTCCCTGGCCTAGGCTTTTAAACTTCCGCTCAACTTTCTTTCCTTGAATGAATTCTTTTAATTTTTTCATCTGAAAATTCATTTTGCATCCAGAAATACACAAAAAGACAAAGTAAAATTGAAACAAAATGGTTATCAACCTCGATATAAGATTGTTTTAATTAATTTACAATACACAAAGATAAACAGTTTTATTCAGTTTTACAAAAAATCAACATCAGAACTCATTTTTGTCAGTTACTTAAGCTTTTTTGCTATATAAATAGTGAAATGAAAATAAAAATGACAACTGTGTAATCTTGGACCTGTGGTTGCAATCACATGTTTACTTTCCACGTTTGCCCTTGTTCCTGTTGCCGTAGTGATCCCTTGCGCCAGGTTTTTTGTAGCCCTGTGCTTCTCGACGAGCAGCCATGAGTTCAGGGTCATCGCTGTCTTCATCCTCACTGCTTTCCTCTTCTTCGACTTCCACTGGCTTTTTGTTCTTGGCTGCGGCTTTGACTGCAACTGGTGCTTCATCTGCAGAGTCGGAGTCTTCGTCTTCACTGTCATCGTCTTCATCACTGTCACTGCTGTCCAACAAGTAGTTACGATCTTGCACACCAACACCGTCTTCACTCAGATCTTTCTCGCCAGAGTCAACTAAATTTAGATTTTTAAATAATTCTTTATCAATCTGACAACATTTCATTGTAAAGCTTGAAAAATTACAAATTTATCATTCATTCACATTCCTTACATTCCCCCCCTCTCCGTCAGATTTTTTTAAACGGTGTAGGTAAAATGGCCTAAAAAATTCTAGTGACCTACCGATCCCCTGCCAACCAAGCCCCTGCTTAACCAACCAAGCCCCGTGTAGTTAAAATAACAAAGGATACAAAAAAAGTAAGGGTAGACGAAGCCAGATTTAAAAACATAAACTTACAGCGGCAAAAATTGTCATGCATCCAAAAAAAACCTTCAAACGATTTGATAGTAACTTCATTTGCAAGATCTTTCTATGCTCAGACAACCTACTTCAAGAGGACCCCAAAGACCAGTGCCTTCTGATTGCTTCTTTTTGTGAATTTTTTTGTAAAGCCTTCATCAGACCCCCGCGAGACAAAAGTCGCGAGAAAAACTTCAACCGATTGGAAACTTCAACCGATTCAACCGATTATTTCACTTTTTTATATATTTTTTACTCAAACTGATCAGCAGAATCTAGCATACATTTTAGCATTGAAAGTTTTTAAAAATACTTGAAAAAAGTTTGTTACTGGGGTTCGAACCTGCGACACTTAAAAGTTAGGTGTTAATCAAACCCGCTGCACCACCCCACTCATGAAAGGAAGAAGACAAAACTTGACCACATTATACGCAAAAAATATCTCATTATAAAAGTCGATTTTCTCATCCTAGACTGATCCAGGGGAAAATTGGCAAGCGAGGCAACAATAAGCATGCCATAAACTTTCGATTAGTATATAAAGTTTGTCTGAACACCACCTTAAGTTCGTGCCTTTCTCGTGTTAATATAAATTTATTGTTAACTTACTGAACTCCACTTCTCCTTCATTCTGCTCATCACCAATCTCATTAAGCTTGGCGCTTTCAGGCAAATGTCCTTGATTCTTCAGAACACGTGCCTCATCTGGTGTGTACTTCAAAATGACGTCAGCCTAAAAACAGAGGTGTTATATGACATTTTTACAGATTCAGTTTGAATTCCATCCATGCCTAATTATTATACTAACCTTATCGTCCTGATACTCTCGAAGACCAACTAAAATAATATCTCCAGCGTTGATCCACACTTTTTTGCGCAATTTTCCGCGAATATGGCAAAGACGAGATTTGCCGTCAAAACAAAAAGCCGTCAATCGACCGTTGCCCAGCATTTTCATCACTTGAGCATAAGCTAAAAAATTCATAATTGTGCTTGATTGATTTTGAGAAATAAGCAAATACCTTGATTATCGCCGTCTTTTTCGATCAATTCACGCTTCATCACATCGTTCTCATTTTTTCCACGTCGACGATTCTTTCCTCCCTTTCCTTTGTTCTTCGGCATTTTTAGTGACTAAAAAATTCAAAGACTTTAATATATCTCATTAAATACTCCTAAGACCGTCAAACAATTACACCAAAGTGGTAAGAGTATTGCAAAACAGGGAACCAACAAGAAAGCGCATCTGACGAAACACTGGTACCAAATTATTTAAAAACTGTTCTGGTTGGGACAAAATTTTATTGAAAGGACATTTTTAGAAATTTAGTCAATGGTTAAAAAATTATGACTTGCAGATTTTCAAAGCATGGCTGAAAAGCCTTACAAACCATATTACAATATAAAAACTCGGCGCTAGTAGTGAATAACGTCCAATAACCAGACTAATAAAATACCTTATCAAAAGACTTTCATCAATGAAAAGATGAACCTTGTTAATGAGATTCCCTATGTATCCGTAAGATCGATTGTATTCCAGTATTTCAATCCTTAAGATTTGCAATACGATCCATTGTGGGAAAAAGACAATTTGTGATTTTAGTAATTCATTGTTAATAGCATAATTTTGCTAAATCTAGTCTATTGTAGTAAGTCTTTTATAAGCTTACCGCGGTTAACGAATGACCTTTATTTAGTACCAAAGTTGTGACAGTTTTATCGTAAGCGCTAAAGCTATTAATTACTATTTACAGCAGTGTTTACTGTAGTCACCAAAATTTTCAATTTACAACCGCAATAACAATCGCAGTTCTCATTCCGTCTGAGATTTCTGTAACTCTTGTATTAAATAACAGTTCTAACTTAAAGGACCATGGCCACCTGTTTTAAATTGTCCCCCGCCAATTCAAAATTTTTTGCCTAATCATTGAACTTCTGTACGGATTTTTCAACTTAGTTTCTAACAAAACTTCACCTATAATTAAATACTAGGTCTTGTTTTGTTAGAAACCAAGTTGAAAAATCCGTACCAAAGTTCAATAATCATGCAAAAATTTTTGGATTGGTGGGGGACAACCGTTGTCGTAGACGGCAATGGCCCTTTAAAGGGGCATGCTCGCGCCCGATGGAATAATTCTTGCATTTCAAATGCGCGGGTACCAGGCACGCCAGAGATTTGAAATTCAAAATCGAATTTGAAATCATTTAGTATGGTTTGTTTTGACGCGTCGATATTTTTGCTGGCGTTTTTTTCTAGTTGCTCTAACAAATCTAACCACATTGACTGCTTTGCTAGAATTGTTGAAGTCGAAAGCTACTGGTATCTTTTGTTTTATTGCTGCTGTGTGGACGATAATAATAATAATTCTTACGCATTTTTAGACTCCGCTCGGATGATTTAGCAGATGACGCTTGGGCATTAGATAAGTTTTTTATACTTTTAGCCGCCTTTTTTTTTCTGTTGTAGTTCAGGTATCTGCTATGGATGACACAAGAATAATCAATTGAGTGAAGACAAATTCTATTCCTAGCGCAAAGCGCAAAGCGAGGTTTTATTGCGCGGACTCAGCTTGCAGCTCTTCATTTCAATGAGAACAGGAAAGCAGAAGTAAGAGGAGACAGGGTTATCAAACACATAAGAGATGTGTTCTCAAAAGCAAAGGGTGGTGTAGTGCAAAAGAGTGTAAGCAGCGCCGGCGATTTCGAATGGAAATGCCGAATCGTCGACAGAGCTATTAAATGGAGGGCGTCGCATGAATCTCACATACAAGAACTATACGACGGCTTTGAAAAAATTGAAAACATTGACTTCTTGGATGAGGAGCCTGATTTTGAAGACACTTTCATAAAATTTGATGATGATGACATTGTTTATTGAAAAGGCTGTTGAAATAAAAAAGTGAAATCTGACTAGGAAACTGCAATGACTCGAAAAAGTGTGACTGTGACTTTTACGAGTCATTGTATATGGGCATAACGAGATAAAGAGTAACACGGAAAATTGGGAAATTTATTGATGCAAAAATATAATACATACAAAGACTAGACTAAAATCACCATATTCAAGGAATAGAATTTGTCTTCACTCAATTGATTATTCTTGTGTCATCCATAGCAGATACCTGAACTACAACAGAAAAAAAAGGCGGCTAAAAGTATAAAAAACTTATCTAATGCCCAAGCGTCATCTGCTAAATCATCCGAGCGGAGTCTAAAAATGCGTAAGAATTATTATCGTCCACACAGCAGCAATAAAACAAAAGATACCAGTAGCTTTCGACTTCAACAATTCTAGCAAAGCAGTCAATGTGGTTAGATTTGTTAGAGCAACTAGAAAAAAACGCCAGCAAAAATATCGACGCGTCAAAACAAACCATACTAAATGATTTCAAATTCGATTTTGAATTTCAAATCTCTGGCGTGCCTGGTACCCGCGCATTTGAAATGCAAGAATTATTCCATCGGGCGCGAGCATGCCCCTTTAAATTATAGGTCATTTCGAAAAAATTTTTTCAAGGGTACGTTATATCAAGGGCAAAGCAAAGGTCAGTGGAACCTGTAAAGGGCACGTTACAGTCAAACCCCGATATAGTGCGACCTCTGTGGACCAAACAAAATTCGCACTATAACGAGACTCGCACTATATCGGGACTCGCACTATCGAGACTTTTAAAGACTTTTGACCAAATGGGTCGAGCTCAAGGTCGCACTATATCGGGGTTCGCACTATATCGGAGTCGCACTATATCGGGGTTTGACTGTATATCAAGGGGTACTTTGTAGCGAGGATAGGTTATACCAGGGGTAAAGTTAATACAATTTAAGTTTAAACCAAGCGAATGGTCCTAAAGGGTACGTTATATCAAGGTGTAGGTTATATCGAGTTTACGCTATATAGAAGTTTGACTTATCAATTTTTAAATAAAAACTCGATATTGTAGGCCATAATTTTTAGTTCGATGTTGCTTATTTCTCTGTGCTCCAACAAAAGTGACTCATTTTGCTTTAGAATTTTCCTGTTTTTAACAATTAATTGTTTTAAAAACACTGAACATGTTTATTTTTGTGTTTGTTATCCAAATTTTAATGATACAAGAATGTTTGGTCCTAATTACAACCACTAATTTGACCGCTGCTACCACTAGTGATCCGATCTCCACAACAACTAATGCAAGCAGCACAAGCAGCCCTGTTCCACCAGTGCCTATGCCTAAACCACTGCAGTGCTACCAGCACACAGACCAATGGAATGGCAAGCCCACAGGCCAAAAGACCAACTGCTCGGTGGACACAGCCTTCTGTTATGTGCTCATAGGCCACACTCCTAGTCTCAAGCAAACTAGAGGCTGTGCTAACAAGTACATTACTCGTATTTGCAGGGTGGGTGATGTCCATGAATCATAAAACTTTAGTGCTTAAGAGATGTGTTCAGGAGCAGCAGGAAGGTCCAGGTCATTCAGTGTGTGTCAACTTGAGGTCAGAAGAGAGCAGGGGCAAATTGTGTTGCTGCAAAGATCACAACTACTGCAATGGACTTGAGGGGGAGAGCACATGCAAGATGGTGGTGCTACTTGATTATCTGGATTAGTTCGATAGTGGTTTTGTTAAATATGAACATCTTCCATTAGAGTTGATTTGTGTTGCTTTTGTATCCATATACATTTATTTACTCTTTCTAAAAATAATTAAGGAGACAGAGTATTTTTTTAACCTTAAAGAAGCTTGCACGTGCTTATAAAATTCATTATAAAATTCAAGGCATCGTTCCATTTTCACTCGTTTTGCGTCAAATCTAATATTGATGACAGTATATCAATTTAAAAAACCACAAGCAGAAAAATTTAAAAATCTAGATGATAACGAATGTGAAAGAATAGAACTGCTGGTCTTCGCCTTTCGCATGCCCCTTTAAAGGTATACACAGGGTGAACCAAGTATTCCAGCCTATTTGATAGGCCTAGAACTTTTTTCTTTTAAAACTCCAAGAAAAAAAATTATAGCTCATTCGATAGCCCTGAATCTGTGGTTTTGTTTGACACCAAAAGAAACATTTTATTAAAATTGAGCGCTGAGATATGCTTATTCAAATCGAAAATGATATTTTTAGCAATATACAGAGTGTAGTAATTGAAATTTTCATGGATTTTATGTCATTCTGAAAATATTTTAGCATTCTGAAAATATTTTAGCACTATGTTGTAGTGTATTTAGTCTTAGCAAATTATAGCTATAGAATAAGCTATAATTTGTTTTCTTGGAGTCTTGAACAAAAAAAGTTCTAGGTCTATCAAATCGGCTGGAATACTCGGTCCACCGTGTAAATAAAGGTCTCATCCAAAAAATTTTAACTTTACAAGATGTCTCAAAACTCCTTCTGTTCTTTTTATTGACACTTTTTTGTGCAAGATATTTTATTTTACAACCTCGAAAATCTCTTAGCAAAGAGTATATTCGTATTGTGTAAGTGACAAAGGCATGCTGGAAGTATTGACGAAAGAAAAAACGGCACCTTCAGGCTAACGGCACCCTCAAAATGGAGGGTGTTTTTCAGGGAGATGCTGTATGTTTTGCTGAAAATCAAATTGCTTTATAAATTTGCTTTTCTACGACAACCTTGTCTATTTTTGTAGATTTAAAGACAAAAAAATTTCCGAGCATTGTTTTCTATAATTTAAGATGCTAGACTTTGAACAAGACAATGGCCAAAATCTCTAGCACCAAGAATCAGTAAGAGAATGATCATTAGGCTCTTTCTCTAGCGCTGATCCCTCACTAACAACAGATGTTTCAATGGGCATTCTTTTTTCATCTAACACTGTTTTACACTCTGGGCTTAAACACTTAGTGCTTTTATGTTGTCCAGTGCTCAAAAATGTTCATTTCTTAACAATCTTTCGACATTATTTCTAGTTTTTTCGATCATAACTAATAATTGTTGCGGAAATAAGGGAAGGAGTCGACTGCTTATCCCAACTACTACTCTCGCTCCTGACAAATATATCGACACGATCTCAAATGCAAGCAGTTTACAGTATGATAAAGCAGTAGAAAGAACGCTGGCCAGAATTCGAACTCACAGTGAAGATGGTAGATTGGTGGTGTTGGTGTGCAAGACCAAGTGTCTTAAAGAAAGGGCTGAGGTAAGTTCTCCGACAATTTGTCAAATTAGCTTTCACAAAAAATAATAATAAAAAAAATTCTAAATTTTTTAATTATGATAACAATTGCTAATCCTAGTGTAGTAATTAGTTTTTATGTTGTTTTTTTTCTTTAAAAGCCTTTCTATTTGTGGGCTCTCATTTTATAAGTTTTTGGACACTGGAAAGCTATTTTAACAGAAAAAGACATTTTTTTAGATTTGTATTTTGCTTTTAAAAAATTAAGATATTATGCAATTGAGGGTGACATTTGGTGGCCAAATCTACAGATAACCATTTTTTATCCAATTTTGTATTTTTTATGGCCGTTGGTCTGGAAAGGATAATTTAAACGCGTAAGTATCCTGCAAGTATGAAGACTAACTTTTAATGAATGTGGATTTTTTGTGCAAAAAGCATCTTTCTTGGTGCACGTTTACTTTTATTATGGCGCAAGTTTTGGATTGCTTTTTTCTCTTTAATTTTTTAACTTAAAAAAAAGTGATAGCACTATCAGGTAGCCCTGCTATTCTAGTTTCTAACGAGATATCATTTACTGCAACATCGTCGTAAATGTAGCACAAAAAGGTAGAAGTATGAAGCAAGTCAAAAAATTATTAGATTGATATTTTTACCTTTTGTAATACTTTTTAAGCGATGTTGCAATAAATAATGGCCTCATTTAATGCTATCGTACTCAGCACATTGTAGGCTTTCTTTTGAGCCCAAACACTCAATTTCCAATTTTCTGAGGGGTCGAGTTGGTCTTAATAAAACTACAAAATTACAAAACTTCTCCATTAAAGGGGCATGCTCACCTGTTTAAATTTTGTCCTCACCAATTCAAAAAATTGATTTAATCACTAAACTTCTGTACGCATTTTTCTGATTATTTAAAATGTTTTCCTTAAGCATCGATGCAGGCCTGAATTCGTTCTGGAAAATCATCGACGATTCGCTTCAGCGTTTCCACATCCAAGTTTCCCACTCGCGCTGCAATGTTTCCTTCAGAGAGTCGAGAATTTCATGCGGTCGTCGACAGGCACGTTCTTCCAATAGAGACCAGACGGAATAATCGAGCGGATTGAGGTCGGGCGAACGAAGAGGCCATTCAACTTTGCTTATGAAATCCGGCGCCATACGACGGAGAAGGTCTTGTGTAGCGCTCGCTGTGTGAAGTGAAGAACCATCCTGAAAATAATAACAATTAAATCTACTGATTCAACAACAAAGATAATGCGGCATTTGAACCTGCTGGAACGTCCAATCATCGTTTGGCTTATTTTCCCTTCCCAACGGTCGAACTGTCTCACGAAGAATTCTCTGTCGGTAATATTCTCCATCGAAACGGTAGTCGGAATCCATGAAGACGAGTGGCAGCTTAGCATCATAGCAGATTCCTATCCAAACCATTACATAAAAAGACAACAAATGAAGACGAGCTCAAAAAAAAAGGAAAAATTAAAGGGGCCAAACCTGCTTTGGGTGTTGCACACGTCTCACTAGCCTTTCTGCAGTTGCCGGAGCTTCTTTCAGCCAAAGACGATCATTTTGCCTGTTCAAAATCTTCTCATCAAACCAAATGACGAACCGATGTCGACCGTAGGAAAATCTGGAAAGTGGCTGCAAAACATGGACAAGACAAGAATAAGACAGAATAAGATAACGAACCTTTCTCTCATTGCTAGGCATCGCTCAAGTCTCTTACGAATGTGCTGAGGTCCTAATTCTTGTTGCTCCTTAAGCTTGAACGGATAAAGCCCGAGGTCCCTCTTCAGCGACGATGACTTGACGAGCGGGAAATCCTTAATTTCTTAGCAAACTTTCGAGACGAAGCTGAAAAAGCAGAAAATTAAAAACGAGTGTGAAAATCCAGATTAATTAATAAAGTAAAATGCCTTCGTCGACGGACTCTGAGCAATAGCGCTGGCGGCTGCCTCCCGATGTTCCACATCTGTTGCTGTCCTTTTTCTTCCCATGCCCCCGGGTTCCCCCGGTTTCATAGATGCGATCTTCAGCTAATTTGACCGTGTGGTAGCTGACCCCAAAAGCATTCGCAATCCCATTGATAGAGGCTCCCTTTTGGCGCAGATGGGCGAAGGCAGCACGAAGACCTTGCTTTTCGATAACAGGCATTACCTAAAAAGCACGAATAACAAAAATCAACAAGCAAACAACCCACAAACAAACAGTAAAAAAGCGAAAAACGGTCAAAAGTGACATTTTAGAGTGACAATTGTCACTTTTAAACACTTGTCAGAATAAAATTCACGCAAGATTTGCCTAAAACAGAAATTGCAGGTTTTTTGAGACACCCTGTACAAGGGAAAGTCGCGAGCTGTAAAATTCGATTCGCAAATTCTTAGTATGCCATCTTGTAGAGCATAGTCGATTTACTACATAGAATTTCAATATTTTCGGCAAACAGACAGAAAAACTCCAACCTGGAGACTCGAGAAACATCGAAAATAGGCTAGAAATTGCCTTAGGTCCCCCTTGTGGATTTTTATATTTTTTACAGTCCTACCTCGATATGGTGACACCCCTAAAAGCTTGATCCCCACGTGGGTCCAACTCTTTTTTTCAGCAAACGGGTTAAAAAAGTGTAGGACTCAGCTGGTAATCGAACTTTTGAAGATGTCCCTACATCGAGGTTTGACCGCAAACAAATATGTTTTCGAAAATCAATAGGGGGACCAAGGCAGTTTTCGGCCTTATATTTCTCGAGTCTCCAGGTTGGAGTTTTTCTGTCTGTTTGCCAAAAATATTGAAATTCTATTTAGTAAATCGACTATGCTCTACAAGATGTCATATTCAGAATTTGCGTATCAAATTTTACAGTTCGCGACCTTCCCTTGTTAGATTCTAACAAAACAAGGCCTATAATTTTATTTTCGGTATAGTTTTGCCAGAAACCAAGTTAAAAAATCTGTACAGAAGTTCAATAATTAGGAAATTTTTTCGAATTGGCGGGGACAAAATTTGAACAGATGAGCATGCCCCTTTAAATAAAAAAGCGCAAAACCATAATGTGCGCCAAAAAAGTAAATTTGGACCGAAAAAGATCCTTTTGGCACCAAAAAATTCATATCCACTTTGAATGTGTTTAAATGACTATTTTTTTCGTTTTGAACCCGCCGTTTTCTTAGGTTTTATTACACGAATTACAAAAGGCGCCAATAGACCCCACCTACTCTTAGCAAGCTGTGTTTTAGATGCTGAAATAGTGAAAAAATCACAAAAAATCAAATTTTTTAGTTACTTTTTCTTCAGATCTCGAAGTGGATCAGACTATTTAATACAGAGCACAATGATTTGGGCGAAAGCCTTCTTGGTTATCTTTTAGTGGTCTTTTTGTACAAAATACAAAGAAAAATACAATTCAGGTTTTCATTTCCACTTCTACAAGCTTCCAATGGCTGCTTATGGAATAGATGAACATATTCGCAAAAAGCCAAGCGTTTTGCTGTATGTAGTGGCTGGTCGTCCATTTTATTACGAAGGTCAGGGAGATGTGCTCAAATACAAGGTAAAAATTAGACAATTTAATCTTCAAATATATAAGTTTAACAGGTGTCTCAAGTTCGATGGCGCATTTTTTAATTATTGGAAAATAAAATTGAAATTTTCAATAAATTCGATATAATATTTCTTTGTTTCTCTCAGGCCAAATTCATAGAGTGGTTGGTTGAACTAGAAAAGACAAGTTTGGCTCGAGTTAAAGAGCACTTGGAGCTGGACAATTATTTGGGCATAGAAGGTCACAATTGCAGTGAGGAAAAAGAATGGCACAAATATGTGCTAATAGTTCACCACTTGACGCAATGCAGGGATTTTTTGATCAATAATATTGCTAGATCTTTCCATGCAGATCCAAATGTACATAATTTTCTACGGTCTTAAATCAAAAGAAAAATTATTCACTTCTTAATTTAGGTGACAACAATTGAGTTGGTTCGTCCACTGAGTCCAGAAACTGAGGCAGTTCTGAACTGGAGACTTGTAGGGTTAAGCAAGAAGTGCCGTATGATTGTAGTCATTCACAACAGTGCTTTTATGGAGGTCGACAATGACATTTCACCTGCTGAAGTATGTTTTAGGAAATGTTGTTGTATTTAAAATTAGGCACAGATGGCATCTAAACCAGGATTGAAAATGAAAATTTGCAAACTATTTGGAATTTTACTCCGACTTTTTTTAATCAATAGCTTTGCCCGAAAAAATTAAAGCATCCTGCCTGTATGACACTGTACTCCTAACGGGTGGTCCAAAAGTTCTGTTACAAACTTTGAGGCCAATTATTTTAAACTTTTTTAAAGCAATATTTTTCACACGTTATACCATCTTGTAGCCCTGACTCTCCCTCTACAAAATGAGGTATCACACATACACTTTATTCATCAAAATGGCCACCATTTGCTTCAATACATTTCTTGAGACGTTTTGGAAAGTTGTCAATGGCTTTTTGAATCATTTCTTGTGGAATCTCGTCCCATTCTTTCACCAGAGAGGCCTTCAAAGCTTCGATCGACTTGTGTGGCTTAGAGCAGGCTTGAGTGAAAAGAGTGGACTTTCCAACAAGACGGAGCTCCTTCACATCGGGCTGTGGAAACCCAGAACTGGATCGAGGAACACTTCCCCGACTTCATCAAGGTTGACTCCATTGGGGCGACAATGCAGCTATCAAAGGTGATTGGCCGCCCAACTCTCCGGATCTCAATGTCATGGATTACTTTGTATGGCCGTACCTCCAGTCAAAAGCCTGCTCTAAGCCACACAAGTCGATCGAAGCTTTGAAGGCCTCTCTGGTGAAAGAATGGGACGAGATTCCACAAGAAATGATTCAAAAAGCCATTGACAACTTTCCAAAACGTCTCAAGAAATGTATTGAAGCAAATGGTGGCCATTTTGATGAATAAAGTGTATGTGTGATACCTCATTTTGTAGAGGAGAGTCAGGGCTACAAGATGGTATAACGTGTGAAAAATATTGCTTTAAAAAAGTTTAAAATAATTGGCCTCAAAGTTTGTAACAGAACTTTTGGACCACCCGTTAATATGTTCGCTTAACAGGGGAATTCCTGCCTGTAACGACGGTTTACCCTGGTCCAGTTTTTCACGAGGAACACGAAAATCACAAAATTGAACGTAAAAACTATGGTACAGTGCCCTCAAAAAGCTCAATTTTCCCGACGACTCCTTGAGGTCAGGCATGTTTTTTTCATGTTTTTTTTTCAAATTACGTCTTTTTTAAATTTACAATTTTACGAAAGGTACAGGAAACTATTGCACAGAGTCGTGTAACCGTGAAACAGACTCCAGATTCAAAGTCAGTATAAAAATGGTACCTGATAGTGCTTCAAAGTCACATAATATCAGCTATTGGACAGTCTAGCGAAAGTAAAAAAGGACCCAAAAAATGTCTTAAAAAATTTGACGTAAAATGCTTACAATTTTAAAATTCTGGCATCGGATTCGTGCTCAGTATGGTCGATTTACTTAGGAAACTGCTCTTTGGATCAAAAAGTCACTGTCAAATTTTTGTTTCTTTTCAAGACAAAAAACATTTAAATTTAAAAAATCTATATTTGAATTGGGTTTTTTTAAGGGCACTGTACCATAGTTTTTACGTCCAATTTTGTGATATTCGTGTTCCTCATGAAAAACTGGACCAAGGTAAGCCGTCGTTATAGGCAGAAATTCCCGTGTTAAAAAAGCTAGTTAAATCGCTGAAAAAACAGCTGGTTTGGTTACTAGGAGCTACTACTTAAATCTGAGCCCCACTACTCATTTTGCCTTGATTTTCCGAGTCAAAAATTCAATTTCTGGCCAATATTTTTGGTACTTGTTCGGTTGGGGGGGGCCTGATATTTTTGACCAAATAATTTTTATTTCTGTTTTGAACAATAACAACTGAAAATCAAATATCGACAATACTCAATAAAATCAAAGTTCAAAAAATAAGGAACTTGTGCTACGAAAAAAGTGGCCGTTAGACCACAAGTGAAATTTTGTAAAGGCCCCCCCAACCGAACAAGTGCCATTTTTTTGGCCATATTTTGGCCAAAAAAATTGACTTCTTGCTTTGGAGACTAAAGAAAAAAGTAGTGCTAAGGCTCAAGTGAGTGCTGAGGCTCAGTTTCAACTAAGCTGGTTGCTATTATTTAAAATAATCAAATTGAGACATGATCACAATTTAGTGTAATTTTTTTGCATTTTTCTTAAATTTCGTAACAATAATTATTGTAAAAAAGTCAAATTTTTTAATTTTTTAAAATTGATAAGTTTTTGTAGTTTTTCTGTTGTATCAAACCAAGACACATTTTTGAAATAAGTCAAAACTATTAGCAACTTTTTCAAATCTGAATTTGCAGTTGTACCACTTCACGCATTCCTGGACCAACCAGGGCAACTGTAGCCATCCAGTACCCAATGTGGTCAGAGCCCCACTCAACGACATTCAAATTCAATACTTCAGCGATGAAATTTCAATCAAGGAGATAGAATACAATAAAGTCTACATTTTGGTGGGCACCATAGGTGGAATTGCCGTCGTAGCTTTGGCCATCAGCATATTCTGGGGTCTTAATGGAACTAGTTTTGTGAGCAAACGATAATGTTTTGAGCCAATAAATTATTTTATTCAAAATCTACAATAGTATTTGGGTTAACGTGTTGCGTATATATAGGTTCAAATTTTCGACTTTGAAGGCGAAAAACGATGGTGCAACTGAGGGTGGAGTTTACCTTCTTTTGCGGGCCACATTCAGCCTTGATTCACCACACCTGGCTTAATAGCAGAGTGAAAAAAAATCAGGGAGAGTAACTCGAAAAAAGAAAAGTAGGCTGAATAAGTTATTTAAATGGCTTGCTTGCAAATTTTGCTGCTTCTCTAACGTTTATTATTTTCATCAGCCTCTACGATAGTGTGCAGACTTAATAGAAAAAATTATACACGTGTAGCTAGCGATATTTTTAGGTGTTTATAAGTGTTCATCAAAAAAATATTTTAAATTATTCGTCTAAATTATTTTGAAATGAATCATAAATTAGACTTAGTATCATCATCACGTATTACTAGAATTATTCAGTTTGCATTTTCTCTACTTTGTATTCGATGTTTAGTCGGCGGTGTAGACTGGGACAATGATATAGTTGCTACTCACGAAGATCTTGACGCTGAAAAGAATGATGCTTTGAGTAAATATTTCGGAGAAAGTATTCAAGATGAAAAATTATTTCCCGATTATAAAGCTATGCAAGAATTAGTGAAGTATTTTGATGATGTGCCAATAGAAAAGTAAGATTTTTAGACACAATTTTTTTTAAGTGAAAGAATGAACTTGTTTTGCTGTGTTCTTTTTTACTCACACTATACAGCGATTTCGAATTATACACCTCTTTTAGTTACACACTTTCGTCAGACACTCCTTAGTTATACACTCTTTATCCAATGAGATCTTGCTGATTTTGATTTTCGAATTTTTTTCAGAAAACTAGAAGTCGTTTTAAGCACAGAACTCGTTTTTTAGTAAATATTGGGTTGGTCCATAAGTTCGTGGATGTTTATACGTAACAGACCATAATATGTACGGGTTGCAAAATTTTCCATAAATGAGAATTGGCACTCAATTAATTGCTGGGCTTGAAAATGGAAATTTTGACTACACAATTTACGATTTGAAACCCATCGGTTAATTAATAAATGATTATTTCACGAAAATTTCAAATTTTCCGCTTGTCTTTGATAAATTTTAACTTAGAACGAGTGATATTTATGTAGACCCAACAACTATAGACAATGCAAAACATTTATTCTGGTAGATAATCGCCTTCGTATTCGACAAGTTCTTCCCATCGATGGCCTAATTCAGTGAAAGCACGGACAAAGAAACCTGATGGCTTTGATGCGAAGAAATCTTTGATGAACATTCGAATTTCCTCCACTGTTTTGAACTCTTTTCGCCTTAAAGCGTTTAGCAGTGATCGAAAGAGTTTATAGTCTGTTGGCGCCAAGTCTGGTGAGTAAAGAGGATGTGGAAAGACGGTCCAGCCAAGCTTCTCCATTGTCTTCTTGGCTTTATGTGGCGTAGCATTGTCATGAAGAAACGTTGTTTTCTTGCGGTGTGCTCTCTTCTCATTCAGTGCTTTCTGTACTCGGTCAAGCTGCTCACAGCAAACATCCGCATTGATTGTTTGTCCTTTCGGCATGAGTTTTCAGTGAATGATTCCTTGGAATAAGGGTTTTATTCTGCATCGTTTACTGTCAGAGCTGCGTATTAAATGAGGTGAAAAGCCGCCAGGCTAGAGCAGATGCTGTCTTATATAATCTTTGGAGTTAAGATTCTATATCGACGACTATTGAAATTTATCAAAGACAAGTGGAAAATTTGAAATTTTCGCGAAATAATCATTTATTAATTAACTGATGGGTTTCAAATCGTAAATTATGCAGTCAAAATTTCGATTTTCAAACCCAGCAATTAATTGTGTGCCAATTCTCATTTATCGAAAATTTTGCAACCCATACATAAATATGGTCTGTCACGTATAAGCACTTACGAACTTATGGACCAACCCAATATGATGAGTTTTTCAATTTTCAGCAAAAATTTGCTTGAAACTCAAAATGCACTTTTTCAAACAATTTCTGTTATGGCTCTATCACAATTGAAGGTGTAAATGTAAATGTAAGTGTAAGTGTAAGTGTAAATGTAAGGTGTCTTCACAATACCAAAAACATTTACACTTACACTTACATTTACACTTACGGTTTCACAATACCAATGTAAGTGTAAATGCAAAGTTTTCACTTATTTTCGTTTTTATTGCTAAATATGTGTTTTTTTTTAACAAATATGGATTTTTAAAAACAAATATGGATTTTTAAAAACAAATATCGATATTTTTATCTGAAATACTAATGAACTATTCTCGGTTGACAAGCCACTCTTCATACTCACTACAAATTTTGTTGATGTCTTTTTTGAATTCCAAGAGAGTTTTCGGCTGCTCTGCGTTCTGGATTCGCTTGTAAATCTCATCAACCATCTTTGCACTGGAAGAGATATCTACGCTTGGGAGACGAGTTGATCTTGGTAAGAGTTGCAAGGATAGCCTCCTCAAAATTCTTTCTCTTGCGTGTTGGAACTGGTGAATTGCGTTCACTTGTTGGACGAGATTCAGCTGGCGAGTCCTGGTAGCTGTCTAAACCAGAGCTGTCATTTTTAATGGTGCCGGTAGTGTGGATTTCCAAGAAAATATGATTTGATTGAAGTTTGATTAAGAATATCATTAATTGAAAACTTCCACTACTAGCAGTTAAAACAAAAAAATATATATTTGTTGATAAATAAGCAGGATTTTAGCAATAAAATTAATAAGTAAAATATTTGCATTTACATTTACATTTGCATTGTGAAGG